>RJWK010029292.1:0-25346 GCA_004363435.1 Platanista minor | reverse complement strand
TGGCTGCGTTGGGGCTTCGTTGCTGCACATGGGCTTTTCTCTAGTTGCCGTGAGCAGGGGCTACTCTTCATTGTGATCTGCGGGCTTCTCATTGTGGTGGCTTCTCTTATTGAGGAGCACGGGCTCTAGGTGCACGGGCTTCAGTAGTTGTGGTATGTGGGCTCAGTGGTTGTGGCCTGTGGGCTCAGTAGTTGTGGCTTGTGGGCTTAGTTGCTCCACGGCACGTGGGATCTTCCTGGACCAGGGCTTGAACCCGTGTCCCCTGCATTGGCAGGCGGATATTAACCACTGCACCACCAGGGAAGTCCAAAGCTTTTTTTTTCTCCTCAACTTCCTTTTTTTCCCCTCCAGTATTTCTAGAAGAAAACACAAAATCTTCAATCTTATTGCCTGTACACACAGGAGGTTAGCAAAGGTTTTCAGTGTGTGTGTGTGTGTGTGTGTGTGTGTGTGTGTGTGTGTGTATTAAGATATGGAAGTACAGAAAGAAAGAAAAGTACTGCTTTTTTCCAAAACTTAAAGGAAAAATTAAGGCTTAAAAATTTGGGATACTTCTAACTTTGTACTATATCTGGCATATAGCAAATGCTTAAAAAGTTTTAGGTACAATTCTATTTATAACTATTAATATTACTCTTAGTAGGCATAGGATCCAGTACTTGAAAGCAGGTTGTCTTTATAATAAAGCAAGAGTGGGGAATATACTCTCCTGGCCCTACATTCTCCATAGGAAATGGAGATTGTATATATTATCTGGAGTTCACCCAAGCTACTTTGGGGACAAACAGGATCATGTGTTCTAAACAGAGGTCAACAGCTGTTACTCCTCTGTGGCATTCCAGAGATGGGGACAGATGTATTCAGATTGACCTTCCTTATTCAGTGAGTGTGGGAATGGTTGGAAAGGGTAGGGGGGAGGAAGATACAAGACTGGAGGGTGGGAAGGTTCCCATGGGCGCCCAGTAACACGAGAGACCATTGAAAGCAATGTTGAAGTTAGCAGTCCTATTTCCTGTAGGTTCCGTGCTAAAAAATATCTGAGGGGACAAAGCCCCTTACATTTTTTCCAAAAGCAGAAAAGCCAGGCACGATGGTTTTCCCAAGGCCTGGACAAGATTGTACTTCCTGAAGAGGTCAAAGGTTGCCTCCTTACCATTCCACCGATTGCAAAGCCGGGTTATAAAAGAGGGTCAAATCAGGTTCAAGACAAGCTGTGTAGTGAAATACATTCCTTACCTTGCCCTCCCAACCTCAGTCATGTTTAATTAACATTCCTCTTTCTAGAAAATATCCAAAATGTCCCAGCGGCTTCAAAAACTTAAAAACTCAGCCAACTCAGGGCCCTTGGTACCTTTGTTTAATGCCTACAATAAGGCAGGGGGTGGTCTTCTATGAGACTGAAGGAACGTGGCTCCATGAGACCATTAGATTTCCAGAATAATAGGACTGGAGAGCAGCACAGTAGACTTCTTTGATGACAACATCTTTGGGTCCTAAGACTGTCCCTTGTCACACTGTCCTAATGGTTTCGCCCAAGTCTGATTGGCAATAGTCTCTCTCAGTCTTTAACGACAGTGATCGAGGTTTTCTGTATCTACCACTCCCCTTCTGCTTTTTTTCAGATTACTAAGTGGATGAAATTGTTGTCATAGAACCGTCCTAAAGCTCAGATCAGCACTGTCCGGGCTCATGATGTATCCTTGCTGACAGCACACAAATTCCTGGTCTCATCAGGACTCATTCCTCTAGGATGATGTCAGGAATACACAAAATTTGTTTTTTCCTCTTGATTGGGTCTCCATGAATATAGGGTCAGCAGGGGAGTATGAGAATCTCATACTCCTGAGTGAGGAAGACTTTGCAAGTCCTATGGAATTCTTGCTGAATTTTTATGAAGTTGGTGCTGAATCATAGATGTGTCTATCAAGAGGATACGTGCCTCTTTAGAAACAATGCTCCTACCCACTGCACTATCAGTCACTATCAGATTCAAGCTGTTGGTTGATTTGATTGGGATGGTGTCTACTTCGCCCATGACGTTCGACTCTAGTTTAAGTCCCTGCTTTGCTATTTACTGTGTGATTGTGGGTAGATTACTCAACCTCTCTAAGCTTCTGTTTCCTTACCTATAAAATGGAGATATTAATAGTAGCAACCTCTTACGGTTGTTGTGGAGATTGAAGGAGATAATGCATGCCTGATGCTTAGCACATACCTGCTAGCCGGCAGCCCCCCAGGAAATGTTAGCAACTGCTTTTACCACATGGAGAGATAGACCTGCCTCTGTTAGTGGTCAAAAGATTTTTAGGTAATTGTTTTAAACTACTTTTCACCATATTTTTTCATGTAATCCTTGGTAAAGCCTCCCAGATTGTTCCTGCAAATATATCTTTCTGTAATATTTCTTTACTTGGTGGGATTAGTCAATCAGTATGGCAGTTATTTCTTGTTTTTTGGTTTTTTTGTGGTAGCCTAATTTTTTTCAGGCTTTGGTCCTGCTGGCTTGTGATAATATGCGCAACTTTTTAGACTTCATTTTTGTCTATTTTTTGAAAAAGATTTTCATACAAACACCTGGGGTAGAATCAAAGCTCAAAGGGAGAATCTAAGGCCTCATTATTTTCCCACAATTGCCATGTGAGCATTTGAACCTCTGTGAGACAGAGGTTTAGGAAAACTTAGAAACTAAAATGAAAGGCAAGCTTCTAGCTGGAATTTAGATCAAAGAAGATATTATCCTAGTATGCTTGCTCTATATGAGTTAGAGATTGCCAAGGGTTTCCCACTGACTAGCTTGGCCACTCTGATTCTGGAAGACTCTTCAGTGATACTTTGTAGTTTATACTGGTTTGTGTAATTATTAAAGGATTGTCCGGCAAGGAGGAATACTGGGTTAATTTCTAAAATGATTCTGATGGCACTCTTGCTATGAAGTAAAATCAATCCACAGAAATAGATGGAACACATATTCAATGGTCTATTTTGGTTGATCCAACAAACATTTATTCAGCCCCTTATAATAGGAATGATGTGGAGATTCATTAAATCTTATTGGGGAGATTCACACGTTGTGTGACATGTGAACAACTTATTGAGTGAGGCATTTTGATGCCCATTTTACACACGAGGAGTTGACATTATGACTTTCTAAGATTATATGGCTACAAGGTGACCCAACTGGGATTTGACTCCTAAGCCCACGGGACTTCAAGTCCTGTGCTTTTAGCCACTGGAATTCCCAAATGTGTGATTTTTCCCCCCACATCAGCTGGGTGTCCTACAATTCAATTCAGTTCTGACACTATTTACCTGGAGTTAGTGTCAGATCCCACAGGTTAAGGGCTCAGTCCCATAAGACCACCCCCATTTCAGAAGCCAACTGCACATCCCAGGTTATCACTTGTATTTCTGACCAAATGGCTACAAGTTGGGTTCCCACAACTCCCTTCTCAGGCTCAATAATTTGCTAGAGTGGCTCACAGAACTCAGGAAAACAGACTTACCAGTTTATTACACACTAAAGGAAATGATAAATGAACAGCCAGATGAAGAGGTATGTAGGGTGAGTTCTAGATTCCAAGTGTAGGAGCTTCTGTCCCGGTGAAATTGGGGTGCACTACCCTTCCAGCTTGTGATGTGTTCACTGACCCAGAAACTCCCTAAAACCTGTAGTTCAGAGATTTTTATGAAGTTTACATCACTTAGGCATGATTAATTTTTAACTCAATCTCCCTCCCTTCTCTCCTCCCCAGAGAATAGGGGGTGAAGCTAAAAGTTCCAAGCTTCTAATCATGGCTTGATCTTTTTGTGGCCAGCTCCCATCCTAAAGCTCGCCAGGAGCCCACCAAGAGTCCCTTCTTAGGACAAAAAAAAAATGCTCCTGTTACACAGGAAATTCCAAGGGATTTAGGAGCTCTGTGTCAGGAACTGGGGGTCAAAACCTAACTATTAAAACAAAAGATGCTCCTAGCATCTTTATTGATTAGGGAATTTCACAGGTGTTAGGAGCTCTTGCTAGGAGCCAAGGATGAAGACCAAAATACATATTTCTTAATATATCACAAAAAAGAGTCTTTTTCTTTTTCTTTCTCTTTTTTAAGGCTCTTAACCCTAGCCTTAATTCCTATTATGTTTCAAACAGCCTACAGAATTTGGTCATGTGTATTATATTTTTCTCTGACGAGCCATGTATTATAGGTGGGACTTCAGTATACGTGTTGATTTATTAAGGTTATTTGTTTCATCACAGAGCATCTGTCCCTGAATTTCAAGAGCACGTGTGGATTTAAGGAATCTGGAATTTCTCCAGAAAAATACAGGTGGGTGTTTGTGAAACATGGTTTGATTAAGTCTGCCCAGTGTCCTCTTGGGCCACTACCCCCTTTCCACTCCACCCCCTGGTCACTCAGCCTCTAATAAGACATAGTGTTAAATGACTTGTACCAGAAAGGTAATGTACATTCCCTATCCTTTTGTCCTGAAGGAATTTATAATCCTGGAGAAGGTTGACAGTAGGGAGGCAGTCTAGTGCTGTGATTATGGCTTGGTAGTTCAAGTTAGAAAGGTATACGTTCTAATCCTGGCTCCACTGCTTCCTGAGACTTCTTAACCTTCTCTTGGGATCAGTCTTCCTATCTGTAAAATGGGGATAATAATAGCATGTTTCTCACAGGTTGTGTGAGTATTCAATGAGATCAGGCATGTAAAGTGTTTGGTTCATAACTGTTATTATTATGGGAAATGTAGGAGGGTCTCAGTACTCCATGCATTGATGGATTTAAGGTCCCTTATTTCATCTTTATCATTCTATAAGTGAATGCCATTGAATTTCAAGAGCAAATATGAAAGGACTCTAATGAAATGACTTGTTTCTTTAGCGTGTTAAAAAAAAGAAGGCAAATGCCAAAGTTTGTGTTTCTTTTTATTCTAAAGAGTGAAAACCAAATACGGTTAGTCAATTAATAAAATCAAGTATACTTAATTATTGTTTGTGGGTTTGTGTAAATCAATTAACATCTCTGGTCTTCAGCAGCCTCCTTTGCAAAATAAAGGAGCTGGACCAGATAATCACACTCCTTTCCAGTTAATGTTGATTCAATTAAGCATTACCATATACATATTATTAACTACACGCTACATGCTTGAAGCATATTCCTTTTATATACTTCACAGCAGCTATTAATTTGCTCCTTAACCTTTTGTTATCCATCAGAGGAAATTTGGGGGAGTCTTTGTTTCTACTGTGCATATTCTTCAACTCTGTGATGAATTTCAGAGCCTCTTGTTCTAGATCTGGGTGGTCTGGGGACTCCTGAATAAGGGTAACCTTTTAGAGAAGGGCATACTGCTTTCTATAAATTGTCCTTAGAAAGACATCAGGCCCTGGGTAAGATATAACTTCCCCTATATCTTAGAGAGTCAGAGCTAGGAATACTGGGTCAAATTCTAGAAGTGAATCTTCTCTCAGACTGGAGACATGACTTCATCATTTACTTTTAGTTCAGAAGTATAAGTGAACCATAGCCAAGGACAAATTGCTCCAAAGGGTAGAAAGATATATTGGTATGGGTGGGGGTCACAAAGACTGTGTTTGTGAGAACATTGAAATATGGACAAAGAGCGTCTACTAGGAGGGGAAATACTTTTGATCTGTCATTTATCAGACAAAGAGGGAGGGACATGAAGCCTTCTTGCACTTCAGCTAAATCATGAGAGATGTTCAATGTTACATTTGAAAATAGCAAAAATTTGGTAACACCACCAGGGGATTGTTAGACAACTTATGAAGTGATTACAGGATGAAATATTATGCATCAATTTCAAAAGATGTTTATAAAGAATACTTACAGGTCATGGAAAAATATTGAAGATATAACAGATAATAGTATAGATATGTTGAAAATGATAAGTAAAACCTCATATTAAATGCATAAAACTCTTAATAGGAAGACACGTGGAAGGTAATGGACCAGAATGTTAAGTGTTTATATCAGAGCAGTAAGATCATGGGTGAGTTTTGTTTTATTGATTATTTTTGACATTTAAAAAAGTAAAATGTATCTTTTTTTCTAAATTTTCTATATGTAATATGTCCTACCTTTATAGTCAGAATAAAAATCAGTACAAATTGTGTTTTTTTAAAAAAACCACAAACACAAACCCCAAACTAGGGTAATCATATAAAGCTTAGGTTTTTCAGGAAAGCAGAAAAAAGTTACTGGAAAGTTCTTGAGAAAGCCATCGAGTACAAGATCCTGACCCAGGTGCCAGAAGAGGAGAGTGGAGCTGGCCACGCCAGGGGGATGACCCTAAATGCAGAAGGCTTAGCCAGAGGGCAAGGTCATCAGCCTTGGGAGGCTGCTACGGAGCCTCCTTTCATGCCTGTCATTTAGCCTGAATGATTCCTTGAGGGACATGGAGACCATGAGGTACCAATGGGCTTTTGGTTACCTTACTGTCCTCCTAAGGACATGTGATACTTTTGACACTCCCTTTGCTTAGGGGACCTCCTCCAGATAGTCAGTAGGCAGGGTGCTTGCAAATGTGTTTCTCAAAGTTCCTAGAAGTGAGATGGGAAAGGCTTGGCATAAACTAAGCAGTGTGTGTGCTAAATGCTCCATGGGGCATCTTACATCCAACACAAAATTTCAATTCCTACTATTCATAACTCCTTTCAACACTGATAACAAATATTTCTCATATCCTCAATGTAATTTTTATTGGTGCCTTTTGGACACAGTCTATCTCCATCCTATGAAAATCTCTCCCCTTTTAGAACACCTTGTTTTTCTACGCTTACATTCCTGCTGGATTGCAAGCACGCATTTTTCACAGCTCTGACACCGGTCCACAGAGAATGATTTCCATGAGCCCATCATAGAGTGACTGACATTGTCTTTCAGGGACAAGAAAAGACTTGCCTTTAAAAGAAGAGGAAAAGTCAAAAGTCATCAAAACAATGTAATATCCTGTGTGAAATGTTGCAGTCACAAAAGTTTGAGGTTTGAGTCCCTTGATCATGTGCCCCGAGGGAAGTAAGTGGTTTGAGTCCCTTAATCATGTGCCCTGAGAGGAGTAAGTCGGTGGTGGTGGCTGCGGATGACGAGTCAGGTTGCTCAGGTGCGTCGCCAGCTCACCTCACACTTGGGCTTCTCAGGGAGGAGGGGCAGGAGCCCTGGCCCACCGTTAGCGCGATGATCCTCAGGCTGCTCCTGGCTCTCAACTTCTTCCCCTCAATTCAAGTAGCAGGTAAACAATTTTGATTTCTTTCCTCCCCCAGCGTTTTCGTTTGACGTCTTTGGTTCATTTTCAAATTTCAAAGAACTCATGAAATTTGGACATTTGAAGTGTAGTTTTTGCTATGAATGGCAACCCGCTATTTAGAAACTCACTGCTTCTCAGACTATGGCCAGCAAAATATTTTAATGAACTGCCTTTGGAATTAAATCAGATTTATTTAGCTATCAGTTGATAGTGTCCCAAGAATTGTTAGCTTTTTTCTATACATATATATTTTGAAATGTAAGAAAATGGCTGTAAGCAGGTTGGTTCTGAAAGCTCTGGACTGGGACTGCCTGGATTCACAGCACAGATCCATTTCTTGCTAGCTGAGCTTAGGCTAGTATTTAAACTCTCTAAGCCTCAGTTTCCTTGCCTGTAAAATGGGGATGATAGTAACCTCATCTCAAGGTCATTGTGAGGATAAAAGGAAACAATCCATGTGAAATGTTTAGCACAGTCAGTGCTTGGTTAGCAAGATAAATGTTTGTTGTAATTACCATGTCTACCTGAACTGAATGAGTGTCAGAATGAATTCTGGAGTTGTCACAGAAGCTGGTACAATACAGATGCTAATAAATTAGTTTTGTTTTTTTTTTTTAACAGTTGGCTGAAATCTGTTTTCTTAGGTTGAAATTCTTTTACGTTTCCAGTGGTGATGGGGCGAGACTAAAAATCTTGACACTATCACAGTTAACCGCATTTCAGATGAAGAGATGGGGGTAGGAATGTTAATTTGGCTAAGGATATACATATAGGAGTTATTGGAACCAGGGTCTGAACTACTTTAGTCTGACTCTAGAGCCTGTGCTACTCCACCTAACATGATGTGCTTTATAATTTCTTAGCTCCAGATATGTCCAAGGTTAAATCATCTTTGGAAAATTACAGTTCCAAACAGAAAGAGTTTGTTGCTTATGTGGGCTGGAGTCAGTTGTTTGTTCAACTCGTTCTCAGAGTTAGAAAAGTGTCCCACTTGGCTCAGAAATTGGACTGATAGGGGTTAATCGGCATATTGAAATAAGGATAGTTATTTTCCCCTTGAAGATACATTGAGAAGCCAGTATCTTCCATTTTCTTTCTCACTTATTTTGGTAGTGTGGGGACTGCATGATTTTTTGTTGTTCTTAAATATCATGTACATGACCTCCAAAGAATATAATTACCCAACCTGCACAAGTACACTAGTTACATATATACCCATCCATTTTGTTGTCTGAGCTGCCAGTAAGCACGTTTACAAACTGTGTTTATTTATAAAAGGTGTTGATATAATAAAAGACATGAACAGGTGATGAGACAGGTTATACTCCAGTATCTGGTACCCAGTACTGAGAGTTACCAAGTATATTTTAAAAGAATCTTCAACATCGATTTAAAAAAACTTTGTTTTTAAGGGATCTCTAAAATTTATTTTTAAAGAGTATTTAAAAAATTTTAATTTATTAGGCAGTAAAGAATGGGAAGAAAAGAGAGAGAAGCCTCACTCTGACAGAAAACTTTAAAATTGATAATTGTACACAAAATACTTTTCTTTGTGGAGAGCCATCCATCATTTCATTCACTCTCCTTTGAAGATACTTTTTGTAAGACTCAAAGCTTTACATTCTTCCTTTAGAACATTTATTAAAAGGGGGATAGCTAGAAAAGCAGTGAAGAGTTCACACACATGGAAACTGTTTTTGACTTTGAGGTACTTCTACTTTTCAAATGCCAACTCACCCCCATAAAAACCTTTAAGGTTTGATGCTGAGTGGCCATCTAATGAAGCAGGAAAGGGTTAGAGAAGGCACTTTCAAAATGTCTCTCCAGTGAGAAAACTTATGAGAAAAAATAATTACAACATACAAAAATGTCTAATGATCCATTCTAATCAGTGGTGCAAAATCTTCCATGTGCTTTTTGTTTCTGTCTTTACCCTCCATGAAGAAGTTACAGTTAAGGAAATTTGCTGGTCAAAGTGTACTTGTCCTCCCTAGGATTGTGAGAGACTACTTCTATGTCTGTGTTGAGATATGTGTGTGTATGTGTTTGTGTGTGTGTGTGTGTGTGTGTGTGTGTGTGTGAATGAAGAAGTTTTTCCCCCGACTAATTTAATAAGTCTAGGGGCTTCCCTGGTGGCGCAGTGGTTGAGAGTCCGCCTGCCGATGCAGGGGATACAGGTTCGTGCCCTGGTCCGGGAAGATCGCACATGCCGCGGAGCGGCTGGGCCCGTGAGCCATGGCCGCTGAGCCTGCACGTCCGGAGCCTGTGCTCTGCAACGGGAGAGGCCACGACAGTGAGAGGCCCGCATAACACAAAAACAAACAAACAAACAAACAAAAAGTCTAACTCACAGCATAGCTTAAAATACTTATTCTATGAAGTATTTTAAACCTAACTTGATGCTTCATGATTAATAACACTATAGAAAGATCTTTATGGCTAAATTAAAGAAGTATGATTTAGGAAGCATGAGAAAACCTTAACTTACACAGTTTCTTTACTAACATGACATGTTTTCTACCAGATAATTGTGCAACTGAGATCCACAATAGAGGATTTTGCTGGATTTTGGAATATGAATCCAGCTTAGAACTGCAGGCCCTTGAAAGGGAATCAATTCGTGGTTGATGATAGAAGTGTGCCTATAATATATAGCATTGTTCATAGGTTTTTCAGCCAATATTGGTTATTTTTCAGCAAGCTAATCATCCATGATGAAGGCAAAAATCAGGACAACACATTTTTTTTTTTCATGAGAGCATTTCTTTTCATTTCTTCCCAAACCTTAGCAAAGAAACTGTCAAAAAACGGCCAATTCAAACACGACTGGTTTCTCCAGTGCTGCTGCATTCCCCCCAGCACTTCTTTTTCTGAGAGAGGCACAGAAGGCAGGAAAATGATTGGTATTTAATTTAAAAAATCAGCAAAGCAAGGTAATTAAAGACCTTATTTTTAGTTCAGCAAATGACCCCTCTGAGGTAGCTGTACACAAAAAGAATCATTTACTTCTCTCAGGAAAGTGTTGCTCCGCGCCGGGGCTTGGGGAAGTAAGGTAGAAAGATGGACATAGAAAATGCAATGTAACCAGCAGCTTGCTGTGTTTACATGACACCCCATACACAGTAGCCAGTTCTTCTGACTGTTAAAAAATTGACTGGGTGTTTTGTCAGTTCCAGTAAATTTGATGGACATTTCAAAAGTGTAGCCATTGCTTAAGAATTGGTTTTACTCTGCTTTCACACCCTAAGATACTTTTTTTTTTTTTAAAGGCAACCATCCAGAAAGAACTTTTACAGCAAGGAGTGTAAAATTAATACCAATATATCAATACCAGGAAATAGAATGAGTCATTTTCACAGATAGATTAGAAAAAGAAATGAATCTGTGATCGTTATTCTGAATCTCTCACATTCAAACCTTTACTATGGCGGGTGGGGGAGCATCTCGCTGCCTTTCCTTTAAACATAAACCTTCCTCCTTTTTAATATCCTTACTCTATTTTCATGAGTATCAAAATGCCATGTGACTACCATTCACCTTTTATCATGGGTGGCTATCTTCCTACAAGTATTTCCTGCATGCATTGTGTTGACATTTACAAAATGAAAATTATTATGCCACCAACGTGCCAGAAGAAAATTCCGTTTGTGGTTTATCATCTCTAAAACAATAGCTCTTTATTAACGCATATAGGCATTGATAAGGATACACGGTTCATTGCAGACTTTCTTGTCTGAAAATCAGAGGGCAGGCCCTACTTCAGAGCACAGTTATTTATCCTTTTTCCTTTCATCTTGGTTAAAGTTTTGTTTGCCTTTTTCTTCAAGACATTTCTTATTTATAAAACTTCACAGAGGCTGGGGCTTTTCTTCTCAGTAGTTTAGCTGAACTTCAGGAAAAAAATGATATCTGGGTGGCTTTGTGACAGACTGAAGGGGTCTCTGGTTTTCTAAGACTTGTTGAGGAATTTATGTCTCTTTTATGTTAATTTCTTTGACCCTTTTTGGTCAATGACATGATGTTTTCATCCAAAAATGTACCCAGAACTTTCAGTCTGAGAATGGTTGCATGAGAATTGGTCCCAGAAGCTGGAGGGAAGGTAACCCAAGCCCTACGGAAAGTAGGTGTCTAATTTCTTGCTTATTACTCTCATTTTAATGACTCTCAACACTAGAAGAGAGGTGTCCTGGATGGGTTCGAGGGCTACTCAGCTCTTTATTAGAGGATGTGAAAAAGAGAGTTTAGACTTCTTGGGCCTTAGGATTTCAATGCTGGTTTCATAGGCATCTTAATTTAGTCTGTGTGTGACCATTCAGGTTATGTGAGTTTATATTTTCACTCTTGGAAGACGAACGCATGGTGGTGGTGAATTTCTTACTTAACTCTGAGCTGCAACTTTATCTCTGCATCACCATTACCATCATCTTTTTCATTTGTCATCATCTTTATTATCTTGGGGACTCTGGTTGCCAAGGTAACCAGGTTAATGGTTCCTGATGGTGTCATAAGAGTCACCCACTCACCATTCACTCTGACCTCTAAACTAATTGTGAGCCCCTTTCTGCAGTATCTGAGTCACCTCTCTGGCTCACAATCCACCACTTAATGTATTGATTATAACAGTAACTCCTAGCCATTACCCACTCTCTCACACAAGAATCTAAATTAGTGACATGCCTTACATTTTTAACAATGAAATGCATTCCCCTCTTAAAGACTTAGGTGGGTGTTTCTTTTTTTTAAACTTGAGAAAATAGAGGTCTGTGCTTTTCATTTCTTAGGGATACTTGACATGTGATAAAGTGTCAGAACATCACCGTGGCTGTATTTGCAGCTTCCATGTGACCTGACGACTGTGTTGAAATTCAACAGTACTAATAATAAGGGTACATAATTTAAGACAAGCTTCAGCAATGTTGAGTCCAGGAGGGTTCCATTTCCAATTCACAGACTCTATCCCATAGAAGGTGGATGAGAATGGGCACATAAGAGGAGGAGAATGTTTCCTCCCACCATGAGGCTCCTGTGGGGACTAAAACAGGGTGTTAGTAAGTTACTGTTCTCTAAAGTTCCTGCTCCTTCTTAAGCTTTGGGAAGACAGATCTTCTTTCACGTGCTCATTCCATAGGTATTTATTAACATTTTCTATGTGCTATTTTAGGTTCTGTGACTGATACAAAAACCCAGTTTGAGCTACAATGAAGTTAAAAATGAGAACTGTGAAACCTTTCCAGAATTTTTGTTCTCTTTCAATTTAGGACCACTGTGAATGATTTCATATCCATGCTAATTTATTTTATGGAAAACAACGATAAGCCAAAACATCCACAGAACTGTTGAATTCAACCACAGACATTTTTTAGAGATGGGAAGGAAATTAGACATTTCTCAATTTATAGAAAAGGAAGTTGTGTTGATGGTTCCTTGAAGATGCTAATAGAAAGATGACATTGTAATGTTTCCTGACATTTTGGGATGCTTTTAGGCTGGACCCATTTTACTTATCCAATCTATCTCCTTTTATACCCTAATGCAAGGTCCTTAACCTAAATACTGAGGGTTCCTTCAATGTCTCACACACCTGCACTCCACGTTTATGACCTTTCTGATGCTGTTTCCCTTCTGGAATTCCCTCTCCCTTTCCACACATCCAATTCTCACTTGACTTTCACTTTATGTCTTTAGTGCAAGATCCATCTCCCTGAGGAAGCTTTCCCTGGGTATTCAGCCTTTACTACGGTCTTATAAGAGGAGCCCCAATGGGAGTGTAACACAATCTAACAAATATTTATTAAACCTCTGTTATATTTTAGTTTCTATTGGGATCTGAAGGAATATAAAAAGAGGAAAAGAATTATAAAGACTTCATTAGCACACAAGAACTGCTTGTGTAATTAATCAAGTTCTCTGTGCTTTTACGAACTTCAGATCTAGTTGAGAAGACTATATGTGACAGGATATAACAGCTGGAAACAGATAAATAGAACTTGGCAGTTTCCTACCTCATCATGCTATTTTTTTTTTTTTTTTTTTTTTATGCAGTACGCGGGCCTCTCACCGTTGTGGCCTCTCCCATTACGTGGAGCACAGGCTCCGGACGCGCAGGCTCAGCGGCCATGGCTCACGGGCCCAGCCGCTCCGCAGCATGTGGGATCTTCCCAGACCGGGGCACGAACCCGTGTCCCCTGCATTGGCAGGCGGACTCTCAACCACTGCGCCACCAGGGAAGCCCTCATCATGCTATTTGATGCCTTAATGGCTTTGCATATATTATTCTTGTAATCTGTTATGTCCCCTAGTCCTCTCATCTGAAGAAGTGTTCTCTGAGACCCTACATGGCAAAGTGAGGGACTTCTTTCCTCATCAGGGTTCCTAAAATTATTTTTGTGTGTTGATACATCTGTTTTTTCCCCCTAGACTGTGAGCTCCTGGCAGACAGGATCATGTCACATCCATCCTTATAACCTCGGTACTATGTACAGTGCAGGAATCATTGTAGGTGTTGGACAAATATTTGTTGAGGGAAATGAATGAATTAGTACTAAAATGAGGCAGCATAAAATAAATAGTAAGCTTTTATGGAAAGCTGGGAATTAATCTGGACTTTAAAGCTAGATAGGATGTGAATGCATGATGTTATTAATAATAATTTCCAGCTAATATATATTTTGCACTTATAATGTGCCAGACACTGTTCTATGTGGCTTTCCCTGTATTAAATCATTTATTCTTTCCTTAAATCCTTTGAGGTAGTTACTATGATTATCTTGTCTGTAAGATGGGAAAACTAAGGCATGAAGCAGATAGAACAACTTGCCTGTGGTCACACAGTAATTGAGCCAATCCATACACGCCTGCTCCAGGGTTCATGTTCTTATCAATGCCATGTTGCCACAGGAAGGAGAAGAAATACAAATGAAGAAATTAAACCAGGAATATCACTGCATGTTCTTGGAACAGTTGACCAGTCTGAATGTATAGAGGCTTGGAGAGGCAGGGTAGAGTCAGGTCCAACAAAGGATTGAATACTGATAATAGAAATTCAAACTTCATTTTCAAGATATTGGGAAACAGCTGAAAGTTTGTGGAAGCAGGATGGTCTAGAGTGTATGGAGACTAGTGACCAGGAGATCATGTTAGAACACTCTGTCACTTTGTCAGGAAGAGGGTCATAGGATTTGGGTGGCAAAGGTGGGAATAGAAAGGAGTGACTATTCTGAGAGATGTTTTGAAAGTAGAAATTTCAGGACTTAGTGCCTGGTTTGTGAAAGAGAGGGAGGGATAAAGAATGATGCCAAGATTTTTGGCTTAAGAGGAATGGTGGTGTCTCCGCTTGAAATCAAGATGTTGTGTAACTGAGTTCTGCAGGAAACTAGTGTTAAACTTTAGACACACTGGGTCTGAAGTAAGGACTTGAGGTATAAGAAAGATGTCTGGTACAAAGCTGAAGACATGGGAACTGGGTAAGAATAAAATATTTAGGCATCCTCAACTTTGGAATAAAATTGAAACCATGGAAATGGATAGCTAATAGAAAGGAGAGGGTATAACTGTAGAAAAACTGAGTGTTGAATGGCATCTGGAAAATAGTCCTGGTTTGGAGTCAGCTGAAGAGGAGGATGAGCTAGTGAAGGAGACAGAGAATGTGTTTGGGGAGGGAAGAGGGGAATGAGGCTCGTGGAATGTCACTAGAGCCAAAAGAGGAAAGAGTTTCCAAAGAGACAGTGGTTAATGGCATTGACTGCCTAAGGGAAGGAGAAGTGAGTAATGACTTGGAAAGGCCATTGGTTTTGGATAAAAGGAGGCCATTTGGGGCTTCGGAGTTTAGGCAAGTGATGGGGAAGGAAGATAACACTTCAAAGGTTAAAGAAAAGGTGGAGGGGAACAAAATTGAGAGAGTGAAAAGGAGAGGAAATTGCCAGATAAAGTGAAGACAAGCAGGAACTTATAACACTTATAATGTTTACCACGGTATTTTGTACATAGTAGCTGTGTAATAAATGTTTGCAACTGAATGACTTAATTATATTCGACAGGTGGAAGGAGCCAAGTGTTGGTTTTGAGTGTGTGTGTGTGTGTGTGTGTGTGTGTGTGTGTTGCATGGGTGGAGGAGAGAGAGGGCTACTAGGAAAGACAAGAGGAAGAGGGAGAGAAAAACAAGAGAATGGAGGCAGTTTTCTTGAGGAGATGGGGATGGAGATTTGGAGAATGGGAGTATTAGTGAGAGGAGGACAAATGACTAAGAAGAACGGGAGGAAGGGAAGAGATTTATAGAGGTAGAGATGTGTTAGGATGAAGCCAGGGTAGATGAGTGGTTCCATACTGGCAAATATATATATATATATATATGTTTGATTCTCTCAAGACAGGTCATAGTGTTAAACCTGTCTCAACAAGGGCCACTGGGATAGAATATACCTCGACTTTGAAGAGTTAACCTGTTTGTACTGTAAATTTGCTTGAGTCTTCAAAACTGCACACCGTGGCTGGGCTTGGCCTCAGCTCATGGCTGTGGTAACAGGGTCACAAGGTTCAGACCAAGCCTGCCCAGCATCACAGGCAGGGCTCCAGTTTCCAGTCAGTGATGTTAATCTTAGCAACTCTCTGTGCTTTTCAGAGAAAGGACATGGTGGCTTGCCCTTGACTTTAGGGAGGCCATGTCTATTATTCTTTTTCCAAACTCAAAATCTAAAACCCCTGATTTATCAGGGAAGGGGGATGTAATGAAGAGTTTTAGTTTGTTACACTCTGACTTAACTTTTCTAGGCCTTCATTTCCTCATCTGGTATATGAAGGGGTTGGACGAGAAGACATCTCAGGTCTATTTCTGGCTCAAAAATGCTTATTAAGTGGGATAAAATCTCTAGCTTTTATCAGCTCTAGCAAGGCAACCCCACCCCTTTGTGGATGCTTTTATGCTATGATAGAGAAAATACAAGAACTGCAACCAGCCATCTTGGAAATTGTTTGGAGAGATTGTGAACCAGGATCTTAGACATTAATGTGCTTAGAACTGACTGCAGAGTTCTGGGGGACAATATTACCTTTGTTCTCCCCATCTTCCGACATAATGTTAAAGTTTAACACGGTAATTATTTTCAAACTTCCAGGCCATGACTCTTATGTAGAAGATCTGAATGTGCTAAGGTGGCCCTTAGCAGACTTTGCAAAGGTATAAGATTTAGGGAGAATGAAACAGACAGGAAAAATGTACTGTCGTCTTCTTTACAGAGTTGTTTTGAATGAGGGTTTAGAATGATGATGGCTCAGGAGGAAAATATGGTTCCCAGATTTGGTTACCAGATTAAAATATGTGTTTAGGATATAACATATTAATAAATGAGATCTCTAGATACCTGTGGGTATCTGTTAACTGGATTACTGTCATAATATTTATGTAGAAATCTATAAAGCCCTGATTACCTGCTATCTGAACTACAGGTAACCTTTTAAGGTAATAAAATTTGATTTTTGGAATGGCCTGGTGGCTTTTGGTACAGGTAGCTCTTTCATATAAATTAAGGTGCTCTGTCATGTTGTCCTCTCAGATGGTTCTTCCAGCATTAGGAGCTGAGAGGACAACACAGACCCTTGAATGGTAGGGCCTGGGTCACATCACACCCAAGTTTATGTTGCTTTGTGTTAAGGAAGTTTTGGTTCTAGAGTGCTCATACCCTGCATTACTGGGTAGCGTCTCTGAGTAGTAGGGATGGGTTGTAGTACAGGTAGTGGTTTTTTAGCAGGTTTAATAATAACTGTCACTCTAATACAGATGACATCCCAATGTAGATGTCTATCTCTGACTTTCTTGAGCTCTCGTCTGACTCATCAAACTCCTGGACCTTTCCTCCAGGATGCCTTACCTACCCCTCAGACCCAACATATCTAAAACTTAACAGCTTTTTTTCCAAATGGATTTCCTCTCTTCACATAGCTAATTTTGTTAATAGTCCCTTACCCAGTCCATGAACTCCACGTCATTTTGATTTCCTGTTCACCATCACCAAGCATAACCCAGCATCAACACCTTGTCCATCCTTTCTATCCCAGCTGCTACCTCCACAGCTCAGGCCCTAGGAGCTCACACTGATGCTACTGGCTCAGCCTCCTGACCAGTCTCTGCTTCAGCCCTGCCCGCCCTCGCTCCAAGCAAATGCACGTGCCCCTCTGGGCTAATCTTGCCAAAGCGGTACTTACCATCCCAGTCTCAGCTCAGGTGTTTTCAGCGTCTCCCATTGCCTTTCTAGTAAAATCCATGTGCCCTTTTCTTGGCATTATAAAGGTTCTCCATGATTGGTATCTGCCTTCTTCACTTACTTCCCCCCTATGTAAACGGAATGCTCAGCTTGTTCCCAATAAACCCTTACACTAATGGGCATTTCCTTTACCTTAGCCTGTCTAAATTTACTCCAAAGTTCACGGCCCAGTTAAAGGCCAGTCTGTACAGAAGCAGACTCATCTTGTCTGGAAACAAGGGGTCTTCCGTGTGACTGTCAGTGACCCTCTACAGGGCTCACACACCAAGCCTGGTTTTGGAGTGTAGCTAATTGTGAACTTGCTTTAGGATTTCTCCTAGAACGAAGAGGCTGCAGCTTCTTTTACATCTTCCCATCTACCAAGAACCTAGTACTATAGGTCCCATTATTTATTTGCTGAGTGAATGCTTGACTCTGTCAAGGCAGAAGTCAGAATACCAGAACAATTTTCTGACACATTGAAATTTCTTTTCAGAAAGAATTCATTGATTGTACTGATAATTTTTCTCTCTCAATAATTAGTGCCTTAGGTCTAGGCGATTGGATGTGACTTTTTGCTACTATCTGACCTCTGAGTTACTTTCTGACAGTTGCCCAGAGCACAACAGCTTTTTAAAAGGCCAAGGATGTTGGTCCTCTACATTACAGTGTCTGCCTGTCTGGAAACACAGATCAAAGCTAAAGGTGGTGCTTAGACCGGCGCTGGCCAATAGCAACTTCTATTTTTATTATCATCTGTAATCGTATGTACTTGTTTGAAATAAGGTCTCTTTAGATTTTGTTTGAAAGTCACACTTGCTCTTGGTAAGAGTTAGTGTGCTTGATATAACTTGCTAGTTGTGCATATGCAATCTTGGGCAGGGCTGGTTGCTTGGCCTGACTGTTTTTCCCTACAGAAGTCATTGCTTCTGTCATGGTGGCCTCCTCTACACAACTCTCTTTTCTTTCTGATTCTGGAACCTCTTCCTCCCCTTGCTCCTTTAGATCTGAGCGTGGGTATAAGTCTGCTGCTATGAGCTACAGGTTCTAGTACTATCCCCTGTGGTTCCAAACCACTGCCAAGAATCTTTTTATAAATAAACCCACCTCCTATCACCCAGTTTTGAGTGTGCCATCTGTTTTCTGCTAAGATCCTGAATGAGACCATGTATACGTATATGGACCATGCTTTTTCAGACTTTTTTTTTTGAGAGGCTTTCCTTAAATCTCTATTCCTTGTCAAAATAAGGAGAGTTTCAAGATGACAGTCAACAGAAAACTAGATGAAATGACCACAAAGTTATTCTGAAAACATAATCTGAATTACCTTTTTTTTTTTTCTTCCTCCATTTTGACATGGATTTCAGAGAGTCTGGAGCCATTCAAAGTTTGATAGCTTTGTTTTTCTCTTTGTTTTCACTGAGGAGGATGGTGAAAGATGCTGTAGTCTGAGTGTCTTGTGCTCCTCTTTCTCACATCTCTATGAATCCAAGCCACAATCTAGAGTTACCAGAGCCACAGATGGTTGAGCATCCCTGTCCTCTCAGAAAGCACAGTTGGTCTTACAAGTTCCTGAGCAAACACTGCATTGGCCTATGGTCAGCCTGCTCCTTATGGAGTCTGCAAAAGGAGGAAGTGGTCAGATGGCCATGTGTTGAAAGGTATCCTGGGCCTGAACAGGAAACATGCTCAGAGGAAAGTTATGGTAACTTCACCAGCTCTGTGGTCAGGAGGGAGGTGGTCTGTGCCAGGGAAACCAGTGTCACCTTCACAGTGTGTTCACAAACATCACAGGGCAAGATGGTTGAAAAGAGAAAGCTTCATTTTCTTTGGTTCCTGCCTAACATGCTAAATTCTGTTCAGTCAGAATTTTAAAAAGGAAGCAACGTGATTAGGATCTTTACAACCTGATTGTTAAACTGCAGAAGAAACTCTGATCATGGTGTGCAGAGATGGAACCCAATAAAGTTCTTAAGAGGTCAGTGGATATTGACAAGGTCAAGAGGTCAAAAGACAATGACATTGCTAAAGAAACATGTACCCTATCTTTTTTAGGGCTTCCTTAACTTTAGTTAAGGAATACGGCCTTCAGTCTTGAGGGCTGCGTATTCCACTCTCTGGTTCAGCAGCCTCTGTGTGCCATTTGATTTCTCTATGGTGCTATGATAAGGAAAAGGAAAGATGGAATATCGTAAATTAATCATGACAAATAAATGTAATTCACAAAGGCCCTGAAGTTAAGGGTTTGCCCAATGAGGTTTAGATTGAAAGTGATTTTATGTATTGACTAATGTTTGTGTTCAAACTCTTTTGGACACTTGGGCAAGCTGAAATGGAATTGCTGCAATGGTGTAATTATTACGTGTGGATCTGAAATAATTTATAAGAGGCATTTCATGGGACCGTATTGTCTGTAGGCTTTATCTGGGATCCATCTATGACCTTCAGGAAGTCTCTGCAATTGTAAGCAAAATCTTTTGTGTAGAGACAAAGCAAGTTTGGTAACGGACTTTTTCTAAATATGAAAAAGTCAAGATTGACATGAAATCAAGTCAAACTTGCTGAATGTACAAAATAGGTTTTCTATTCATTCATGATTTAAAAGATTACTCCTAGAATCATAAATAAATAACATCTTAGCTCTTCCACAATTTCTGTGACCTTGTTTAGAGAGCCATTTACTTCTTTGGTTTCCAGTTGCCTCTTGTGTAAAATAAGGGATTGGCTGAGATCATCTCCAACTTCCCTTCCAGCTGAGCACTTTTTGCAGGATGGTATTCCAGCAAAACGGGGTAGAAAATGAAATTTATCTTGGTCCTGTCCTCTTCCCACTCCATTTACTCCCCTGCTCAATGGTATTCTCCTCCCTAAGTCTCACTTCTGTGCCATCCAACTATCAAGTCCAACTTTGAGAAGGTCTAGAAACAATCACCAAAGCTGATTGAAATTTTGATACAACCTGGCAGAGGGAAAAGAACACTAGATTAGAAGTCATGAGGCTTGAGCCAAGTCCGAAGGGTCATGTACTTGAGCAAGAATTAGACCTTTTCGACCTCAGTTTCCTCATCCATAAAATGGGCATAAAGATGACTGTCCTGCTTATTTATTTCACAGGTTAATGTGGAGTTTATATGAGATAAAATAGGAGAAAGCACTTTGTAGCCCTATGAATATAGACCATAGTTACTAATTTGTCAATGTATTTCCCACATTGCATTTTAGGCTTCACCTTATTTTGAAATCAAAGCATTAACTGAGCTGGTGGGGAGTGGCCTTTTAGGGTCAGGGTTCCTTCTCTGGTGTTTGGAGCCACACCTTAGAGATGGTTATCCACTCCACCTGTGCAGAGAGTTGTTTATTATTATAGTACTTGATCTATTTACCACAGGCAAAAAGGGAAAGTTTTGTTTTGTTTTTGGTAACCAAGCTCCCTTCCCCCCTTTCTCATGGAAGCACAAGCAACTTTCAATTTTCCAGAAGTCAACTATATCACAAAATTCACAGATTATCTGTGGGGAATCTTTCAGCTCTCACTGCCTTGCTCATAAGTAGCAGATAAGTACCTTCTCACCTCCAACCTTACTCTCCATGTTGCCTGTTGTCAAGGAGGAGTTGTGAGGGAAAGAGGTTTGAGGTTACTGCTTCCTGTCTCCACACCTTTAGCTAGTTTAGCTGCTAGGAAAGGCTTTGAAAAGCAAAGCACCAAATTCATCATCAAAACAACTTGCCAATTCAATTAGAGCCATGTCAGTCCAGCCAATCTTTTGACACCAGAAGCGAATACAACTGATAGACTGACAATGTCTCTCTTTTAACCTAGGAGGTTTGACCTAGGCAGACCTTGCCTAACTACTCACAAGAGGGAAAACTGAATATTTACAGGGAAAGGGGGTAGTTCTGCTAAGAAAAAAATTAACATGAGAAGGATGCTTCTCATTTTAAAATGATCTGTGCTGACATAGAAGAGGGAGGAAAGTAAACCTTGACAGATAAATTAGACAGCTCTTTTCCCTCAAATGACCATGTAACCAATATTTTTCAAGCTCTTTCCCAACAAAATATTAGTACATAGGGTCACACAAGAAGTGACTTTTCCTTCCCTTGCTCAACTGTTGGATAGGCCATCAACCAGGGGAATATTGAATAGGTAACAGCCAGCCTAGATCCTAGGACCTCAGATTGCTCTTCCCTAAGAAGTTTCTCACTTTGTAGTGCTGAGGGAGAATGGGCTCAGGAGATGTGATCAGTTTTAACAATGCTGAGGTTTGAATTTGGAGGCTCCATCATGAACAGAAGGGAAATTTATCTTCCAGTTATCTCATTATATCATGCTCTGTGAAGGAAAGCAGAGGAAGACCACTGCTTCTCCCTCTTCTGAAAAACAGCAAACACTGACTAAGCTCCAGGGAGTCAACTATGTGCCCAGGAACCTTTGAGGTAATTTCCTCTTTCTTTGCAATGATCCCCTAGGCTGGAAGAATGTCTTCTTCACGGCCCAGATGTCCAAAGTTCACCTCAGTTTCTGAGCTGTCTGCTCTGGTCACGTAATGAATGAAGAAAAGACATAGGCAAAAGGAAAACAGTGTTACTTACTGGTTGGTCTGTGTGGCCTGAGGACAGCATTTTTAACTCCCTCACTCATCACATCTAAACCCATGCTGAGTTCTGTCACCTTCAGTCTGGAAATATTTCTTGAGTTCATCCATCTCTTTCTAACCACAGTTCAGACCCTTATCACCTCTTGCCTAGACTACTACAATTGCATCCTAACTGGTCTCCACGTGTTCACTCTTGTTCTCCTCAAATTCACCTTCCACCTTTGTGCTAAAGGGATCTATATAAAATGAAAAGTTGTACGTATGACTCTTCTGTTTAAAATCCTTCAAAAGGTCCTCATTACCTTCAGGAGAGAGTCCAACCTATGAACTATGCTTACTTTGCCAGTCTTGTCTTTTACAACTCAGGTCCAGCAAATTCAGGTCGGTGCAATTCCCAACACCTGCCATACTCTTTCTTCCCTCCTCATCTGCTCTGCCTAGACTACTCTTGTTTATCTCTTTGTCTTTATCTTCCCCACAGTCCCCTACCTCCCCCCTACCCCGACACACACTCTCCTACCTCCCCCGCACCCCCTAACACAAAGACTCATCTTAGCCAGGATAACTTTTACTTCATAAAAACCTGTTGAATCAATGTGTGCATAATCCTTATAAGACTCAGGTCAGCAGTCACCTCCTCCAGAAATCCTTAGTTGGTTCCCCAGTTGCCCTCACAAACACTGGCAGATCAATTCTGCCACTCTTTTTAAAGTCGCTGTCTGTTTTTGTATCTTTCTTCTCCCACCAGATTGTGAGCTGCCCAAGGATAGACACTGAGCCCTGTTTACCTTTGGGAAATCAATTTCTCTCTCCCAGTGCCTCTTGGGACGGTGTCTCACCCTGAGTGATGCAAGAGGCACTAAGCAAACTACTGGAGTGTAGATGCTTGAGCTTCTCTGGCCCCCCTTCCTCTCCAGCTTGCTGTGGATGCTGGGAGAAGGAGGCCAAACTGAGCAACCGTCCAGGATTTCTCTTCAGCCTTACTCAGTTTCCTTGCCCAAGCTTCCCCTCCCTGCTTTTTAAAAATCCCTGCAAAGGAGTCCTATTCTCATCTTTTTTCTTACATCAGCTCTCAAAGGAAGATCAGGAAGAATTTGAATGCCCATTAGAACAGAAGCCAAGTAATTAATAACAGAAACACACTTCTTGGAGTCCTCAATAGGCAGAAACACAGATACCTAAGCTGAAAAGGAACGCAGATGTTGGCATTACTTGCTGGGGTTGGCTCTCCAATCAGAACCGGCCCGGTGATTCTTGCTAAGTAAGCAAAGAAACAGGCCAAGCAAGATACAACAAAACAGAAAATGAGTTGGATTTTCTTATCAAGACAGGCTGAACTTTTTGAGTCTTTATGTGTTTACTTTTCAGTGTTTTTAGAGAGTATTTGTTATAATGAATAATAAATGAAGCTGAAGTTGTTGTTGAGACAGATTTTGAATGAGGACTTAATGAGATGCTAGGCAGAGCTAGCTGCTGCTAAGAATGGTACTGTCTGATCACCATCTTTCTTTTTTTTCTTTTTTTCTTTTTTCTGCGGTACGCGGGCCTCTCACTGCTGTGGCCTCTCCCGTTGCGGAGCATAGGCTCCGGACATGCAGGCTCAGCGGCCATGGCCCACGGGCCCAGCTGCTCTGCGGCATGTGGGATCTTCCCGGACCGGGGCACGATCCCGTGTCCCTTGCATCGGCACGTGGACTCTCAACCACTGTGCCACCAGGGAAACCCCACCATCTTTCACATATTATTTAATGAGATGCTACTGTTTGCACAGTATCATGCAAAGAAGCATAACCTCTTATCCTTGCTCAAAAGGGACTTGGAAACTAGTGGTGTAGAGGAAATACACACAAATCAAAAGTTAAACAAATGGAAGCCTATGAAACAAGAGGTGTTCAAAATGTAGAACAGAGAGTAATCATTTTGAGACCTGAGAACGGAGAGACACTGTAGGCCATGCAGTCGGTGAACAAAGTACAGAGAGATGAGTACTCACAGTGTGCCCCTAAATGATCTGGCTAACTGGGAGGGTTTTGGTTTGAGGAAATGAGATTGGAAATGCAAGTGGAAGCCTATGAATTGAGGATTAAAAGTGAGTTTCAACTGTTAAGCCACTGCTTCCCAAACTTGACAGCAAATTAGAATCTCCTGAGAAACTTTAAAAATATTGACGTCTGGGTCCTACACCCAAAGATTCTGATTTAATTGGCCTGGGAATCACGGGTTTTTAAAGTTTCCAGACGACTCTAATATGCTGTCAGCTTGAAAACTCTGTTAGGCTATAGTGGTTTTCAACCCTGACTGAATATTAGAATCAACCAGGGGAATTGTTAAACCAATGCCAAACGTGACATATAAAATAGGAGAAAATATTTGCAAATCACATATCTTGATAAGGAACTTGTATCAAAAATATGTAAAGAACTCTGATAACTCAACACTAACAAGACAACCCAGGTAAGTGGGCAAATGATCTAAACAGACATTTCTCTAAAAAGGATATACAAATAGCTAATAAGTACATGAAAAAAGATGCTCAAATCATTAGTCATTAGGGAAATGCAAATCAAACCACAGTGAGATACCACTTCATAACTCTAGGATAGCTATAATAAAAAGATGGACAACAACAAGTGTTGGCAAGGATGTGGAGAAATTGGAATCCTTATACACTGCTTGTGGGGCTGTAAAATGTTGCAGTTGTTTTAGGAAGCAGTTTGGCAGTTCCTTAACAAGTTAAATACAAAGTTACCATAATGACCCAGCAATGCCCCTCCAGGTGTACACCCAAGAGAACTGAGGACATTTGTCCACACAAAAACTTGTACATGAATATTCATAGCAGCATTATTCACAATAGCCAACAAGTGAAAGCAACTAATGAATGAAGAAACAAAATGTGGTATATCCATACAGTGGGATATTATTTGGCCATGAAAAGGAATGTAGTTCTGATACATTTACAATGCAGATGAACCTTGACAACATTCTGCTAAGTGAAAGAAGCTAGATACAAAAGGCAACAAAAAACTAAAAATAGAACTACCATACAACCCAGCAATCCCACTATTTGGCATATACCCTGAGAAAACCATAATTCTAAAAGAGTCATGTACCACAATGTTCATTACAGCTCTATTTACAATAGCCAGGACATGGAAGCAACCTAAGTGTCCACCGACAGATGAATGGATAAAGAAGATGTGGCACATATATACAATGGAATATTACTCAGCCATAAAAAGAAATGAAA
>RJWK010029291.1:0-25347 GCA_004363435.1 Platanista minor | reverse complement strand
TCCGCAACAGGAGAGGCCACAACAGTGAGAGGCCCGCGTACTGCAAAAAAAAAAAAAGAGTCATGTACCACAATGTTCACTGCAGCTCTATTTACAATAGCCAGGAGATGGAAGCAACCTAAGTGTCTATCAACAGATGAATGGATAAAGAAGATGTGGCACATATATATACAATGGAATATTACTCAGCCATAAAAAGAAACAAAATGGAGTTATTTGTAGTGCGGTAGATGAACCTAGAGTCTGTCATACAGAGTGAAGTAAGTCAGAAAGAGAAAAACAAATACCGTATGCTAACACATATATATATTGAATCTAAAAAAAAAAATGGTTCTGAAGAACCTAAGAGCAAGACAGGAATAAAGACGCAGACATAGAGAATGGACTTGAGGACACGGGGAGGGGGAAGGGTAAGCTGGGACAAAATGAGAGAGTAATATTGACATATATACACTACCAAACATAAAATAGATAGCTAGTGGGAAGCAGCTGCATGGCACAGGGAGATCAGCTCAGTGCTTTGTGACCACCTAGAGGGGTGGCATAAGGAGGGTGGGAAGAAGACGCAAGAGGGAGGGGATATGGGGATATATGTATACGTATAGCTGATTCACTTTGTTATACAGCAGAAACTAACACAACAATGTAAAGCAGTTATACTTCAATAAAGATGTTGAAAAAAAAAAAAACCTCCTTTAAAAAAAAGAAAAACAGCTCTTGGCCAAATACAACCTCTTCTCCCAAACATATTGATTACATACTCTTGTTCTATCCCTGAAACTTGGACATACTTCTAATGCAGTTCTCATACGGAATCACAAGTATTTCTTTTACATATCTGTTCCCTCCCTGAAATCTTCTCAAGAACAGGAACCATGTTTCATTAATCTTGTATTCTCAGGGCCTAGTGGTGCCTGACACATGGAAGCTACAAAAATAAGTATTAGCTGAATGAATAAATAATTGAATGAGTTCCTAAAAAACCAAAGGAAACCAAATACTGATCAATCAAATCATGTTTAACTATTCTCAGGAAATTTGATATTCAGAGAAATCATAAGAAAAATTCAAGGACTGGACGAAATAATGGAAAGCACATAGGTTTAGGAGTCAGGCCTATCTGAATTAGAATCCTAGTTGTTCTCTTACAAGTTTTATGACATGGGCCAAGTTATTTAACCTCTGGGAAACTCTGCTTCATTTTTAGGTAAGAAGATAACATCTACTTCATAAGTTAAACAATAAATAAGAAGATACAAGCAAAGTACTTGGGCCTACAAGCAAGTGTTCTTTCATTTATCATTTCCCTTAGCCTTTAATGTAGAACTATTTTTGTATATTTCATCATTACTTCATTCATCTTTGGGTTAAATTTGGATCTGCTAAAATGCTTCATACAACTCTACCATCATAGGAGTCAAGTTTTGTTTTCTTGTCCTGTATCTACATTCTTTAACACCTGGACATATACACCCCATGTGCGACCAAATTCATGGATTTGTATACTATGGACAAGTGTTCTTTGCTTTATTTCAACTGCTATATTTTCCTTCTGCTCAAACCACTAATTTCAACCTCAGAATCTGGAAGGTAAGTAAGTAATCATTATCTGAGGTTCCAGGAACCCATGTTAGACCTAACCCTGCAAATGCTAATATATTCTTTACCACTGCATTACCAATAAATTGATCTGCTCCATATATCTAAGGAAGATACAAAGAGAAGACAGAACTAAAGGAAACACACGACAAATCCCATCTCTTTTGTTAATTTGACTAGGTCTGACCATGATGATACAAATTCTTCATTCACTCAGTTTTTTTTAAAAATGGATTAAACATTTTTTTTCCAGGCTTCCCTGGTGGCGCAGTGGTTGAGAGGCCACCTGCCAATGCAGGGGACGTGGGTTCGAGACCCGGTCCGGGAAGATCCTACATGCTGCGGAGCAGCTGGGCCCGTGTGCCACAGCTGCTGAGCCTGCGCTCTGGAGCCCGTGAGCCGCAACTACTGAGCCCGCGTGCTACAACTACTGAAGTCCACGTGCCTAGAACCCGTGCTCAACAACAAGACAAGCCACTGCAATGAGAAGGTCGCATACCGCAAAGAAGAGCAGCCCCCGCTCGCCGTAACTAGAGAAAGCCCGCACGCAGCAACGAAGACCCAACGCGGCCAAATATAAATAAATTAAATAAATAAATTTATTTTTAAAAAAACATTTTTTTCCTACAGTAAGATCAATTACTCATGAATTTCAAACAAGTGTACAGGTTTGGCAGGGAAGTTCTTTTGCTCTCCCGCCGCGGAGCACAGTCTCCGGACGCACAGGCCCAGCGGCCACGGCCCACGGGCCCAGCCGCTCCACGACACGCGGGATCCTCGCGGACTGGGGCACGAACCCGCGTCCCCTGCACCGACAGGCGGACTCTCAACCACTGCGCCACCAGGGAAGCCCTGGCAGGGAAGTTTTTAAAAAGGAAGGGTATGGTAGGAATGACAGAGTTTCTGATTTCACAAGTTCAAGGCATTCCCAGTTTATCTGTAACCATTCTTTTTTTTTTTTTTGCGGTACGCGGGCCTCTCACTGTTGTGGCCTCTCCCGCTGTGGAGCACAGGCTCCGGACGCGCAGGCTCAGCGGCCATGGCTCATGGGCCCAGCCGCTCCGCGGCATGTGGGATCTTCCCAGACCGGGGCACGAACCCGGGTTCCCTGCATCGGCAGGCGGACTCTCAACCACTGTGCCACCAGGGAAGCCCTCTGTAACCGTTCTTATCTTTCATTCTTGCTTCAAGAATAAAGGGAGCGGGCTTCCCTGGTGGCCCAGTGGTTAAGAATGCACCTGCCAATGCAGGGGATACAGGTTCAAGCCCTGGCCTGGGAAGATCCCACATGCCACAGAGCAACTAAGCCCATGTGCCACAACTACTGAGCCTGTGCTCTAGAGCCTGCGAGCACAACTACTGGGCCCACGTGCCACAACTACTGAAGCCTGCGCACCTAGAGCCCATGCTCCGCAACAAGAGAAGCCACCGCAATGAGAAGTCCACGCATCACAACGAAGAGTAGCCCCTGCTCGCCGCAACTAGAGAAAGCCCGTGTGCAGCAATGAAGACCCAATGCAGCCAAAAATAAAAAAATAAATAAAACATAAATTTTTTTTAAAAGAATAAAGGGAGCAAGAAGAAGATGATATCGATGCTACTATTGATAAACAGAGAAACCACCCAAAATCTTGAGATCCACTGGACAGACTTGAATCATACGTAGACATCAAACTGTTCATTTAGCCTCTAAAGCCTAAACTTAATAAAACTGCAAGGGTGGAACACCCATAAGGTGAGTATGGACACAGAGCGTCATCTACCTTTTAATATTATGTAGCATCATCCATTGTGTCCATTGCAGATGCAAGTGTCATTAAAATTAGAAAACACACAATCCCCCTTCAGCTTCTCCAAAACCCCAAAACGTCGTGATTGCTAATAAGTGGATGGCTTACCTTTACTAGCTTCCAATTCTTGAGGACGTCAACAGACACACAGGCTAATACCTGTATTTGGCTTGTCAGAGGAATAGAAAAAGAGGAGTAAGAAACTTTGCAGAAGTAACTAATACTACAGTAGTGTGGCTATTAACAAATGCCCCCAAAGTAGAACTTACTTAGATCCAGAGAAATGCAACTTTACTTAAAGCATCAGCTACAAAATAAAAGATTTGGCCTATCAACACCACATAGTGAAATTTAATCACACTGAAAAGAACAGTTGATCTGTCTTCAAGAGAAAATGAAGGGGTCGTGGATAATATCTTTAACATATGGGTGGCTGGGTACAGTAAATGACTGTCGCACAGAAGGTTTATCTGTAAACACTGCAGCCAGTCTGGGGTTTTTAACTGCAATATATGGCTGGTTTCAATCAGCTGCTGCTAGCAGGAAATCTACGGCCCATAGGAGCAATTACCCATCTCCTGACTGACGCACAGGGCAATTATAAGCTACGGAAGTACACTCACGATGCTGGAGCACTTGACAGTATGGTGCTAGTGGAATTTGGACAGGAAACAGTGTTTGGACCTACATTTCTCAGTTTTAACCCCCTCCTCAAATCCTTCCATATTTCTCTTATCTCACAAGATGGCAGCACAGAGAAATTGCGGTCTGCAAAAGCAGTGTCATCTTCACCCCAAAATACAGACAACAGGGCTTTCTCTCCCCTGTAGCCCCCTGCAGCCCCTTAAAATTCTTTCACTCATCCTGATTTTTTGAAATGCATCACGCCTTCCTCTGTGGTTTTACAGATTTCTTACCCAAGCGTCATATTCAGCATTTGGTGCTCATTGCTGACTAAATCAATTAGCCAAATTAGGACTTCTAATCTCAAGGAAGTGAAGAGAAACTTGTCAGGGAAATAAATGGGGAAATAATTACTCTTTTATGTCACTGTGAAAAAATATGTCAATTAGGTATCCTTAAAGATGTAGCCTCTCTAAGATTAGAGAAAGGAAAATGAAAGATAGTAAGTGGTCTGTCAGTTAACCTTCCATCCTCATTACATTTCTTTCTTTTTTTTTAATTAATTAATTTTTTTGTTTGTTTTTTTTTTTTGGCTGCGTTGGGGTCTTCGTTGCTGTGCACGGGCTTTCTCTAGTTGCGGCGAGCGGGGGCTACTCTTCGTTGCGGTTCGCGGGCTTCTCATTGGGTGGCTTCTCTTGTTGCAGAGCACGGGATCTAGGCCTGCGGGCTTCAGGAGTTGTGGCGCGTGGGCTCCAGAGCGCAGGCTCAATAGCTGTAGCGCGTGGGCTTAGCTGCTCTGGGGCATGTGGGATCTTCCCGGGCCAGGGCTCGAACCCGTGTCCCCTGCACTGCCAGGATTCTTAACCACTGTGCCACCAGGGAAGCCCCATTACATTTCTTTCTAACAGAAGACCTAATGTGCTAAGCCTCATATTAAGTGCTTAAGTGCACTGTCTCATCAAGCCTCACAATCACCCCAAAGCAGGTACTACAATCATCCTCATTTAAAGAATGAGAAAACGGAGACTCAGTTTGAGTAATTTCCTCAAGGCGTCACAGCTAAACATTGTGGAATCAGGACTTGAATCTGATCTGTATCAGTCCAAACCCTAGCTCTCAAATACCCTATCATTCTGCCCCTGCTATTATTGGGCGACTCTGTGAGAGGAGATGAATAATTGGCAAAGTCACTCTATTATGCTCCCATGATAGACCTTAACAATGAATCCCAGCATCCCTTCCCACTGAGGGGAGACAGGACCGTAGAATCTCTCTCATCACAGTATTTCAGGAAGCCAACAGTCTTCAATTCTTATGCCAACTTCAGTTTAGAATTCCTCAGCACAGTAGCCTTGGCACAGTACTTGACCTATTAGTAGGCAAATCAATAAATGTTAGATTTTAAGAGATCATTGAATAGAAGGAACATAGGCACCTTCATTAGATCCAAAGTGACCAGGGTTTAACGTGTGGCTCTACCGTGTATTACTCACATGCTTTAAGCAACTTATCCAACTCTGGGTCTTAGCTTCCTCAGCGGTAGGAGAAGGATGGTACAACCTACCTCACAAAGTTGTGTTTAGCATCAAATGAGATGGACTCTGAGTTGAGGTGACTGACCCTCCAGAAATACTAGGCCTCTTAATAATAACGAAAGATTATTAGGTTTGCATAAAACTACTAGCATCCCCAAAGACCAAAATAGATAAGAGCTATGCTCCTAAGAAGGAAGAATGGAATTAAAAATAATGGAGTATAGTGAGTATCCTGGAAATGGGACTGTGAAAGAAAGTTAAGAGACTTCTAAAAGACATATAAGGTCCTGAATTGAGTTAGAAAAACAAAAAGACCACCCCTGGGGAATGGATGGTGTGGTGGGATACCTTTATTATATGAGGGCATGTGACTCAGAGGAAGAAAATATAAGGAAAAAATAATCAATTTCTTACTTCTAGGTCTTGGACCCAGCTAGTAAGACTGAATCTTTGTTCTCGTCAATTGAGAAACTCCTAAGAGAGCACAGTAATGTATAGGGTAAACTATGAGTTAATTTTAAGATAACTGATCCTCCCCAGACTACTGGTGACCCTGTCTTTCTGGGGAATCAGATAGAGACCCGACCATATATCATGGGCAGGGAAGGGGAGAAATCAAGCACAATGCCCAGCTCACAGGAAGTGCTCATGATTAACGCATACTGATTTTCATCCTTGTATCCCTTAAGAAAGAAGAAAACCTGGGCTTGGACTTGCTTCTCCAAGTCCACCTTGGTTCCTGCCTACATAGAAATGCACCATTTCTGCCCTGGCCCTTATAGCTAAGTAGCTTCCAGGTGAGTGGAAGCAACAGTGTGCCTGATAACAGTTTCCAAAGGGTCCTGCAACAGAGGATTGGGGTTGTCTTCTTTTCCCTCTTTTTATTCTTGTATTTCCTATTTCTCGAGAAATTAGGAAAGCGGAGAAGATGCTCTACAAGACAAATCTCAATTCATCCAGCAGATCAAATCTGGACAGAAGTGGACAGCACTGAGTTGCTTAATCCCACGAGTCCCCCAACTGCATGGCACAGTCCTCTTCCAGGCTCTAGTGGAGACAGAGAGGAGTAGATGCAAAAATATTCATAAAACTGAGTCAGGGACTTCCCTGGTGGTTCAGCAGCTAAGACTCCGCACTCCTAAAGCAGGGGGCCCAGGTTCGATCCCTGGTCAGGGAACTAGATCCCACATGCTACAACTAAAGATCCCACACACTGCAAGGAAGATCCCACATGCCACAACTAAGACCCGGCACATCCACATAAATAAATATTTTTTTAAAAACTGAGTCATAAAAGAATTGATGAATTACACTTACTCTCACAGAGCTGGTTGGGGAAAAAAAAATGACAGAAATATATTGGAAAAAAATGTACACTGCATTGCAAAGAAGCCCCAACTATCAGGTTTACTGCGTGGTCAACACCTCTGACTGTATTTCACATCCTCTTTTCCCTTTATTATTTTTTTTCCTATTCTGTCGTTCATGATTCAAGGCTTGAGTTTAGGGATTAGGACACACCATGTTGCTTTGCAGTTATGGATTCTCACTGACGCCTAAATTCCCCATCCCCCTCCATTAAAGCTTCCCGTCTTGCTGAGATCACCTATTTCTGATTCTCATTAGGTTTATTCTATAGATCAGAAATGTTTGTGCTAAAACGTCCATAGGTGTGGATTTTATGGAAATCTGATGACACTCTTATTCCAATATTTATAAAGTGCTTCTCTGAAGAAAATACAAGTAAGATTTGGGATCTTTAAGACACTAACTGCTAAGGTTTTCAACTATGATATGACTTCACTTGAGTTATTGAAAACAAAGCAATAGAAAGATGCTTTGACGGATTTAGAAAGGTCAGATATCTTTGGTGACACTAGATATTCAACTCTGTGACAGTCAACCTCATTTTTATGACAAAATATTTCATTTTTTTCCCCTTGGTTCACAGGTGCTCTCTTTATCTCACATTATACATTCACAAGACATAGTGTTGTGTTACGACATTCATTCTGGTCTCCTTAGCCTCCTGGCTGCCTACCCCTTTCCATTACCTTACCAAAAAAGTAGCCACAAAATTAAGGGAAAATATCCAGCTTAAAGGGCAAGGATTTCTAGTAGCGGAAAAAGAGTGGGAAATGAATTGTTTCAGACCAAAAGCAATTATATTTTGAAGGCAGAAGCAGACATCTTCTGGCACAACTGTCAAGACGTTACAAAAAGATTAAAGGAGTTTTTTTATTTTTGTCATTTAAAATCTGTTTCTCGTTCTCAAAAAAAAAAAAAAAAGGTCTGCTGTTCAGATTGTGATTTTTAATAAGATTTCTCAATAGACTCACTGCTTTAAAAAAAAAAAAGTGTAAGGGGCAAAAGAAGCAAAAAATCGAAGGCCATGTAGCCAATACAGCAATGACTTTGACATAGTATCATTCATTTTCACCATTCTGGTGGATTTAGACAAGACTTTTGTAGGAGGTTATACCCTATAGAATAACCTGTCAACAAAATATACTTTTTGCAGAGACTTTTCAGGATTCTATTGGGCTTAAAGTAGAAACACCAGATTAATTCCTTTCAAAGCTCTGGGAACTTTTGCTCAAGGAGGCAAAGGATGGTATTTTTCACTGTTAACAGTGTGCAAACCTCTCCCTAAGCTCCAAATGTCCAGAAACTATTTCATCCCCATTCTTTGGGATATTGGCTCCCTCACTTCTTCATTAAGTACTGATTATCAAGCTCCTGTTGGAGAGACACAAGAGGGTATCTTGAAGAACTAACTGAGGTTATTCAGTCAAAAGGGCTGTGATTTCCAGTGATTATCCTCTACCCTGTTCCCCACCTTTATGACATGGAAATTGTTTTGGAACTTGTTCACAGCCAAATTCTCTCCATGGCAGCTGAGCAATCACCAGTTCTCTTTCATCTTGCACATTCTCCCCCCATCTTCATGACATTCTGCATCGCTTTCCATTGTTGGAGTTTAACGTATTCTTTTCAAAGGCTTCTCTTCTGGCCTCTCTTCACCCTCCCTGTACATCCACTTCTGTTGGTGAGCATGGTGAGTCACAGCCTTGCCCCCTTAACACATTCATTAACTGAGGGACACCACAGATGGGAGATAGGCTCAGGGCTTCATTTTCTCTCATCCTGTTCCCAAGCTTCAATAATGCATGCACAGAATGGGGTAAGGAGCTGTAGGAGGCCACACCAAGTAAGTATGTGAGAGGACCCATCCCCTCAAGTATTTTGCAATATTTTGAACAAAACAAGACTTCTACTTGGAAAACAATTAGAGGACAGCGTGTGATGGTAATTAATGAAGGCTAAGTCACATGCCAAATGGTATGATATGTATAAGATCTACTGGCAGGGGCAGAGGGAAAGAAATGCTTCTACTTAATCCAGTCCTTGCATTCATTTTTCATCCTATGAACTCATTCAGGTGTCAACCTGCTATGGCAAATGTGACTTTGCAAAGGAACAAGTTCTCAACTCCCCTCCTATGATTTACAACCCTGGTGACATTTCTCCTCCTTTTATTTCCCCTTGAAACTCCAAACTACCAAAATTGCCATCAAATATGATACAGGAATCCATTTAGAGTGTATCTCAGCCTCCTCTAAAATATTTACAAGGTTGAGTATGCCTTAACTTGCTACTTCACAGTTTTTTTAAAAAAAGACATGAAAAATCAAAGCTTCAGCATCCAAGTTAGGTCGGCAAATTGAAAATTTTAACATGAAGTTTTACCAGTAAAGTTTTCTTATTCTAATGCTCCCAGATGGAAAAAATAAAATCTGAAAAAGGCTATTCTGAAGTGAGGAAATACGGTGATGCTTCCAGGAATTTAAGATTAGAAAAATATTTAATTTCTCATTTAACTCAATGTATGCCTTTGGCCAGTCACCTTTACCAGATGTTAAGAGGGGAGGGGAAAGATGGTGAAACTTAGATCAGCATTTACTAATTGCTAGAAAGTTTATAGGGAAAGACGTTGAAAGTACTGAGTAATTTCTTTGAAAATGCAGCATATTTCACATTTCCCAGTATCACACTGTAAAATACAATAAAACAGAAAGAAAAGGAAAATGAAGACTAAGAAAAGGAAAAAATGAACTTGAAAAAGAAGAACACAATTCTTGAGCACCAATAACGTGCCAGACACTTGGCTAGGTCCTCCATATACATTATCTCATGTAACCCTCCTAACAACCACGCACAGGGTCATTAGGAACTTCGTTTTACAGATGAAGCATTTGAAGATTAGGGAGGTAAAGAAACTTGGTCAAGATCACACAGCTGAAACCACACAGTGCAGAACTAGGATATGATTCTAGATCTAACTCAGACTCTTGTCTTCGTGGTACTATATCGCTTCTCTAAACAACCAATCATTCCTCAGGGGTCCTTCCAGAATAGACACACCCTACACATTTTGGGTTCCAAGGAGACAGCCTTCTACTGGGGAACTCCCAGGCTCAGCTAACCAGGGGATACAGTGAACACATGGAAATATATATGATTTTTCTCCCTCTCCTCTCATTGCCTCTTACGATCTCCCTTCACATCCTCCAGGCAAAAACCCAGCCACCTGGAACATCAAGGAAAATGAAAGCATAACCCATCAAGGTGGATGGAGATCAGGAGTGGACGTGTGTGATCATCAGTCTCCAGTTCAGCACAGACCCACTCATGACCCAGTAACCAGGGGACAGAAAGAGTTCCCGACAGAAGCCTGACCACAACAACAAAATGGTCCTAATTCCCCAGGGCAAACGTACCTGGTCGGTCTATCTAGCTGAGAGAAAAGGTTGACAAACGTACAAGCAAGAGAAAAAACGTGCTCAGAGTATTTTGTATTTGTCAATGTGCAGTTGGCATTGGGGTGACCTGCTGTATGGAAATGGGACAGGCTTGCGGAGGGGGAGCTGCTGAAAAGAGAGAAGAATGAAGAGGATGAAAGTGAGACAGACAACTCAGAATTCTTTCCTTTTGAATGTCAACCTGTTGGATAAAAACAATAGCAAATGAGGCACTGAATATGCATGAGGCCTAGAAGGTATTTTAAGTTTTTCAGGAGACAGCTCGCTGAATGGAATTGCTAATTATGTCTCACATTGCTCTGTCCAATTCAGTTAGCTTGATTATAGTTGAGTTGTCAACTCTCCTGAACTTGAGGTTCCACAGTTGCAGCCCATTCTGAGGTTTAATTCAAAATTAGAATTAGCTTTTTCCCCCAAAAAAATGTTTTCCCTCACTGAAGAGCTAGTTTTACCCATTGTGACAACATAACCTTTCTCAACAAAAATAAAATTAAAACCACCAAGGTTTCAGATTCAAGGGTTTTGGGAGTTGGTGGAACTTGGGAATGTGATCACAGCTGTGACAATTGCAAATTAAGATTGAACAATGAGCCAAATGAAAAGGGTGAGAAAGAGCAGAGCGCCATATGGAGTATCTCGCTGCTACCCCCACAGGATGTCTTTGATTTCTTAGGATAAGGAGGATTTGCCAAGTGAGATATGGACTAAATAGAGCCTTAGAATCTCACTCCTTTTTTACCCTAACCTGCAGTGACTGCCTGAGTCAAGGCAGTTGAATTTTCCATTTCTTTAATTTCTTTACCTCTAAAATGGGACAAACCTCACTCGATAATGGTGCTAGCTCAAGAGAGGGATGATGGGTGAAGCAGAGGTCCTAGCTGGACAGTTATATAAAGATCAGAGGCTGTCTAGAAAATCAGGACCTCAGGAGAATTTACCCTAAAGATAGAAAGAATGGGGCATGATAGGCTTAGTCAAATAAAATGTCATTAGATTCATTCAGTGTGATGCCCTTGAGCAAATCCAACCATTCCCAGCCAAGCCCATGCTGGACGCATGTCTGAAATGGATGAAATACAACAGAGAATGGAGAAAGATGAGCAAAATTGAGAACACAGCAGTCCTGCTTGGGGGCCCCTCCAAAATAGTAGTCCAAAGAGGGAAGGAACAATTTTCCCGCCTTGCCCCAGAGAGCCACACTGCTTTGGGGACATGAGGGTCAAATGCATGGAGGAAGGTATACAGTAAGAGAGACCTGCAATGGCAGCTCTGCCATGCTGAACTAATGGAAGGGTGGACAAACACTGCAGCTGCTGGCAGAGCAGCACAGCTTCAGTGGAAGTGTATCTTCTGAGAACATTTGTGACACATTCTCAGGAAGTATAGGAAATGGTCCAGGATGAAATATTTCTTAAGGGGGTTGAGTTTTATGTTATATAGTTGGGAGGCTGCCAATGCAATGTAAGAAGCCTAGGCTATCCTGCTGAGGAGCCATGCAAAGGGGAACCAAGCCACACAGCCAATTGCTAGGCATGTCAAAGAGGCCCTGGGAACCAGTTGGCTGACTGCAAACGCATGAGTGAGGCCAGCCATAACCACACATAGTAGAGATGAGCCAGCCCAGCTGAGCCCTGCCCAAATTGCAAAAGTATGAATAAATGGGTGTTGTTTTAAGTCACTGTGTTTTGGGGTGACATGTCACAGTGTATTAGATAATTGATACAGTCTGTACATAACTCTTTTCCTTCTGATACTCGCCCATTTTCAAGACAGAAAAAAAAATGATTTTTTTTCCCATGTCATCTGCTCATGAAAGCAAGCTTAGTTGCTCCAAAGTAAAATCTGCTGCTGACCTTAATCAGAGGCATTAGAGAAGTAACAATCATCCTACTTGCTAAATTTAAAGCTTTAGCTACAGTACGTCATTCTGCCTGAGCAGAAAAATCATCCAATAGCAACAGCTTAGATGCCCACATCTGTCTGCTGTGAATAGACTCGGAACTGGGTGATGTACATGCACTTCGGCCTCAGTAACACACCAACCTCCAAACGGGCTGTGAGTTCAGGATATCACTGCAGTACTACAGGCTTGGTTATTTGCCCTAGAGTTGCTTTCGTAACAGTTCCCTTGGTTCTCCAAACATCCCCAAGAGGATAAGAGAAGATAAAAATCACGTCTATAAATAAAGCAGCCAAGCTACCATGAGAGGGGAAGGTAAGTCAGCTGCAAAAAGGCATGGCAAACAAAAACACACAATATTATCAGTCAGTGCCATATTCCAGTGTGGCAGGAAAACAAAATCTCCATTACTCCACCTGCTTCAAGAACATCTCCAGGAGATGTCCTGGGGAACATGCAGGATTACTTTCTATCAAACCTAAGTGGGGAAGTTACCAGGAGGAAAAAGTGCTATTTTTAAGAAATGTTCCTTTTTTCTGTTTCTCGTCTCCTGTCCTCCTTTCTCCTAAACTCAAGTGTTTTTTTTTTTTTTGGTGGAGCAAAGACTTTCTTAAGCAGAATTTTCTTTCTGATTAAATCTTCTCTGTTCTCGTGCAGTTCCATTGCTTCAGCTCTATTAAGCCTCAGGTCAGCTCTATCTGAGTTTACAATCCAATTTGAACTTTCAGTGATCATGGAAATATAGCTATTTCTTATTTCCAGTGATATCAGATTAAGCTGTCATCCCTAAGCAGCCAAGGTGGGAGAATTAAAATCATATCATGAAATGCAGGAACTATTTATTCACTTGAACTCATTCTCATAGATGTTCCAGATATGAGTACATCAAAATGTTGCTGATAGTCAAGGAAAATTACCCCCTAAAATACAACCTGTGCACATGATTTTTTTATGTGCTCCTGATGTCTGCCCTTAAGAAAAAATTGGGTTTACTTCAGTAGATTCACCTGCTTGCTGTGATGATCTATGCCATTTGGAAGCCTCAACTTTAAGTCAATGGTGCTTAAATAAGAACAGTGTTTCCATGGTTCCAAGTCAAAAGGTTCAGCCTTTTTTTTTTTTTAGTCTCAACAATACAACACATACCAATTTAGCTAAATGAAATTCCATTTTTCTCATTATGTATTAATATTAGGCTTTATCTCTGCATGACCAGAGTCAGACTAAAAGAAAAGGCTAGAGCTTCCCTGGTGGCGCAGTGGTTGAGAGTCCGCCTGCCGATGCAGGGGACACGGGTTCGTGCCCCGGTCCGGGAAGATCCCACGTGCCGCGGAGCGGCTGGGCCCGTGAGCCATGGCCTCTGAGCCCGCACGTCCGGAGCCTGTGCTCCTCAACGGGTGAGGCCACAACAGGGAGAGGCCCGCGGAACGCAAAACAAAACAAAACAAAACAAAAAAGTCTACACCAAGATAAATCCAAGCCTGAGGAGACAAAAGGACAAAAATCCAGGGGTAGCAGACTAACCAGTAGGGAAGAAAGAAAACAGAGAGGAACCACAGTCTTATGTCACTCTATGTTTAAGACTGACCATTGGACTCTGAAGAGAGGTTGGGAATGACAGCAGAGATTCAAGGCTAGTATACTCCTCCGGCTGCCACTGAAATGAACATTTATTGTGAAGAATCCCTAATCGGAAGAGATAGGTCCCTTTTCTCTACTCCAGCCCCCAATGCCCTTCTCTTGGCTAATTCCTGTGAAGAGTAACGATGGCTCACGTTCACCTCTTATCCCATGACTACCTAGAACTCTTTCCTAGATGTTTAAAATAAGCTTACTCAGAGGTTGTTTAACTGCAACAGTTCAGAAGGCAAGTGATATCTGCAAGATGCCTAGAAAGAAATATTCCAATTCCAATGAATATTCCGATGAATAACAATACTAGGAAGACCTTTTTTCTTTTCTTTTTATTCTTGAGCACTTACTGTATATCAATGGTACAAAAAATTTCTATCATTTAATTCTTACAATAGTCCTATGAGGAAAATAGTAGGCGTTGCTTATTTTTTGTCTGCTAACACATCCTACACTATCCCATTCCTTTGCAGACCTGCTTCTCCCATTCTCCAATCCTGTGATAGTGGTGGGACTGGCAGTCCCATACCCCACAACCATAGCCCTAAGAGGGCAAATAGAACGATCTAAACAATCTAAGTCCCCTCACCAGACCACGTGATTGGTCCAGGGTGGGGATATGACCAAAGTAGAACTAACTTAGACTATTTTACCACGTTTTAAAAAATCAGTAAATTGTTTAAATTTCAAGTTAAAGAACTAGATAATGTAAATGAGGAATGGCAACACCCTCTTCTCTGCTATGTGGACAAATCCTGTATGCAAAAATATGACTGAGGCTAAAAAAGGCAGCAAATCAAAGGAGGGCAACAAGGTCATCCCTTAACTAACCACTCCCGGAGAGTATGGTGATGAGACAGACAGAGACAGAGACAGATTAGCTAGCACATTCCCTTTTTTGCTTCAGCAACAATAATTTGGATGCTGACATGACCAAACAGCCTTGATTTATCAAAACAGGTACTATTATTATCCTCTTTACAAAGATGGGAAAGCTGAAGCTTAGAGAGATTCAATAACTTGCTCAAGGTCACACCAATACAAAAGACAGAATCTGGATTTCAACCAAATTCAGCAGGACTCCAGAGTCAGAGCTTTTAATCATTGTAAAATATAATCTATTAAGCAAAGCCATCCTGCTAGGCATTTTCAGAATGCAGGGGAGAACAAAATTGCTCTTAAAGAAAGAGGGCTGTAGGAGCGATAGATAGGAATATACATAGCAATAATATAAAGCATATTGTGCTATTATTATGTGATCTAGAACTCTTCAGTAATAAATACTGTTCGTTTACAGTATCTGATCTGAACTTCTCAACGACTCTGTGAAGTAGACAGCATAGGGATTTTTGTTATTCCGTATTACAGATTAAGAAAATGTCTAAGAGAAAGTTCTCCTAAGATCACCTCACTATGTGATGACTAATGAGATAAAGGTAAGACTAGACACAGTGTCTTCCAACTTCAAGGCCAGGGTCCTTTCTCTATCATACTATTTATTTAACCTGGCTTAACTTGGAAAAGTGGTGCTCTGCTGCTCAGGAAAAGATACTTGGAATTCAGAGATTAAGCATTAGAATCTCCCTCTCAACACTGAACTACTTGGGAAGTTTCTGATCAAAATTTCTAAGCAAAACTTTTAACAATAAGGATTTTTTTTCATCCAACTTAATTCTTAGACTCTCACAAGTTTGAGTATTCAGTCAGATAAGACAGATGAGTGGAACATATACTCGCCAATATTTTTTCCTGTTCTTTTATACTTTTTAATTTTTGATTTGAATCCATCTGGAACATATTTTGATGTAAAATCTTAAATGGAAAATAACTTTTTCCCCTCCACATAACTGATCAATTCACCAGTATCATTTATAAATTAATCCAGCCTTTCCCTCTATATATTCATATATACACCCTTAGATTTTTTTTTCTGAGCTATTACTTCTATAATACTAGTGTGTGAAAAGCTTTATAAGTATAAAAGACAAGAACAATAAAGGAAAAAAGATAGAGCAGTATGCATCTGTGCAAACAAACATGCAATATCAATTGACAGATTTAAAAAGATTTAAGCCAATACAGACTCTGTGATATAAGGCCAAAAATCTTAATTTGCAGAATAGTTATAAATACAGAAAGATAAGATGTCCAAGTAGAAAGATAAAGATTAGGAATAGTCAGTTTTCAGGAAAAAAAAAAACATATTAGCAAAAAAAAAAAAAAAAGTGAAGCATGACAACGTTGGCAAGGGTGTGGGGAAACAGTCTCCTCTACTACTAGAGACTGTGTAATAATTGGTATCTTTCTGGAAAACAATTTAAAAGTATGTATCTAAGGCATACAATGTCCCCTACCCTCTAATCAGTGACTCTACTGCTACGAATTTTTCTAAAGAAATAACTAAGAATGTGGGCACCACTGTTTCATACAAAGATGCCCATATTCTCATTTATAATAGCCAATAAGCAACTTCAAACTTAAACTATAGCTAGACAAACAATGGTTTTATCTGTGCCTGGAGTATCCTGTAGGTGTGAAAATTTCTTCATTCATCCAAACCAAAGTTCTTGAAGCTTCCACTGTGTGTCAGGCACTATGCTGAGCCTTGAGAATACACAACCCCTACCCTTAAGAGTCTCACAGTCTAGTGGGAGAGACAGAACAGTAAAAAATCACAGAGGAATTAAAAATGTATAACAGTGATCGGTGCCCAGAAGAAAACCGCTAAGCCACGAGAATATCTAATGGGGAATAGATAGGTCAGGGAAATCAATAATCGTTCCCAAGAGAAAGAAGGACAGTCCAGTCAAAGGAAACAGCTCACAGAAAGTTGTTATCCTTTGCATGAAGAAAATATACGGATGTGGAAAAAAGAATGGCTAAAAAAGATTATACACATTATACTACTTCTACACACACACACACACACACTTAAAAATTAGGACTATCAAAATATTAAAAGTGGTTATGTCTGGTTGGGGTGATATTTGTCCCTACCACCCCTTCCTTTTCTCCTTTTATTTTTTTGTATTAATTTTGTTAATAGAAAAATAAAGTATGAAATAGGATGAAAAACTGCATGGTTGCTTACTGATATACCCCATTTTCACGTGTAGGATGTTGTGCTTTTCAAGCCAATTCCATCCCAGGGCCAGCTCTAAGTTGCCTTACCCAGAGAAAACGTTCAGAGCAGCTACAAACTCCAGAGTAAGCTGTGTTTTCTCACTTGCACATCTTTAGTTACAAATGCCGATTTACCTGCCAGTTGGGCAGAGAACACCCATAGGTTTTCCTTTGAAGTGAACCTCTTGGATTTAAAGAGATTTTTTTGAAATTGTTGAAGGTTTGCTTGATCTAAAGTCTCAGAGACGTTTGAAGTTGTGACTTAATGGAAGATTATTTTTATTCATAGTGATCAAGCAGTTAATGAGATAAAGTAGTGAGGAGACAAGCTTAATAGAATATGTGGTTGTTCTGCATGTTAATCTTCATAAAAGGCAAAATGAAAATAACAGGAAACCAGAAAGAAATTGGGACAGATGGCTGAACAGCTCAAAGATAGGAAAAACAACTCTCCCCTGCATAGGGCTTTCAAAAGTAAACCCCTCTCATGTTGAGTTCAATAGATAAAAAAGCGATAAAGAATGAGAAGATGGAGAGCCAGGACGAAAATTTCCTGGTGGCTTTCCCCTAACCCTTCCTCCATCTCTGCCCCAGCCCTCCTCTGAAGGGCAAAATCATCCAGAGCGGCTACAAGTCTTCAACGTGGAAAGAACATAAGCAGTAAAGAAGGCTGCCATCCGCCTCAATGGCTCGCCATGCACCATTTTAACCTCCATAAGTCTTAACAAGGTGAAGGGGCATCTCCAACCTGGACGGATTCAGCAGCAATGCACTTGGGAGACCAGCGAAGCAGATGCAGAAGAGGGGAGTTGAACGTCATTTCCATTTACTCTCTGTGTTGGTTCAGTATCATTATTATTATTACTATTATTTATTGTCATTTGCTTGTCTTTCAGGCCAGGGGAGAAAAATTCTGGCTACCTAATTACCCACTGAAGTCAGAAAACTGATGAAGCCTGATAGACACAAAGGAGATAAGTAAATTTGTCATTAAAGGGTATTCTTTTAACCCACTAATGTGGAGGTGAACCCAAGTGTGGATACCTTTAGTATTTAAAGTGGCCAATGGAACACTTTTTAGGAAAGCAGCAAAGCTTCATTCCCCAGTGAGTCTTCTGAGAGCAATCTGCATCGTACTCCTTTGGGATGCTTATTTAAAATGCAAATTTCTGGACCCAGACTACCTATTGATCATTGGGATCCAGGAATCTGCACTTTTCAAACATCTTAAAGATACTTATATTCTGTACCTCATATCCAATGTCTAAAAGTCCTTGAGAGTCTATATTTCTCCTGGGTCTGGTTACAAATGGATTTGGAAACTGGAGTTAAAGTTAGACTGGGCTTTATTTCTAGAATCCACCTGGGCAGAGGGGCAACCCTGCAAGGAAAATACTCTGGCTTGTGTCCTCCATGCCTCCATTCCATCAACCCAGGAACTAGGAGTTAGTTTCAGGGCTGGGGTCTTCGTGGACCATGCAAGTAGTGTGAAGTCACCAAAGAGCAAGCCTATGGTATAACCCACAGGGAAAGCCCACCTTCACCCCCTCCTGGAACTCAGACCAGGAGGGCTAGACTCCTCCTTATCACTGCCCTTTGCCAATGGTAGATCTGTCTTTCAGTCTGCCACTTTTTAATTAGGAAAATGCCCTTTCGAAGAGATGGAGATAGAGGTCTCAATTCTTACTCCACGCCTTGGGGCAGCCGCAGACCTTGTCTTCTGTCCACCTCTAGTCTAAAATACATTACTCTAGATTATTGCCCCTCGAGGCAGCTGTGGCATGAGCGCCCAATTACCTTTTCAAGTCATAGCTCCTCCTGCCAGTTTCTGGCCATAGGAATTTTCCTTTCTTGGTCACAAGCTCAGTTATGCATTTATAATCATGTTGGCTATGCTTTATCCAACATTTCTAGGAATTGTGTAGCAAGAGGGTTTTTTGGGCTCTCTTGTCTTGTGTACTGCTTGCTGGAAATAGAAGTTCTCAAAACTGCCTTATTACCAGGCACTGCAAATGATTCTGATCTACACAAGTTTGAGGACATTATAATCTGAGCAAGTAATGAGACTTTAGAGTTGTGTAACAGCAGTTTATAAAATGTTTTCATATTCATTTATTTCATTTCATCCTTGCAACAACCTTGCAAAATAAGCAGAACTGGTATTTTTATTCCCAACTCTCTGACAATAAAGCCTTGTCAGCCTAAGTTTCTTGCCCAAAGATATAAAAGTGTTTAAGGAGCAAAAATGGGAAGGCCCAGACTTTCCTGGTGGCTCACTGGTTAAGGATCCGCCTGCCAATGCAGGGGACATGGGTTTGATCCCTGGTCCGGGAAGATCCCACATGCCATGGAGCAACTAAGCCTGTGAGCCATAACTACGGAGCCTGCGCTCTAGAGCCCACGAGTCACAACTCCTGAGCCTGCACCCTGCAACTACTGAAGCCCGTACACTCTAGGGCCCACATGCCGCAGCTACCAAAGCCCGCACACCTAGAGCCTGTGCTCCACAGGAAGAGAAGCCACCACAATGAGAAGCCCACACACCACAATGAATAGTAGCCCCTGCTCACCGCAACTAGAGAAAGCCTGTGCACAGCAATGAAGACCCAACGCAGGCAAAAAAAATAAATAAGAAAATAAAATAAGAAAATGAGAAGCCTCTCCTAAATTCTGCCTGGCTGCTGAAGGGTTAGAGCCTGGTTGAATGACTCTTCCTATTCTCCATACTCTAAATCATGGGCTCTTTCTGATTTGGGGGATCACTTTTCAGCCCTTCAGGATGACTCAATGAGCTGCTAGCCATGGTCCAAGCAGTACTGGGTTCACCGTAAGACTTCAGCCACATCTCTGTTTCTGGGTTTGCATTTGATCACTCATCCTACAACCACATCGATTCCATAAACATCTGAGCACCTACAATGTGCCTGAAAACAAACTAGAGACTATCTCATATCCAGCCTCTATTTTAATATTCTATGGGGAAATTTTTCTATGGCCTTAACACTGCAGTTTCAGATTGCTTCAAAGGGCCTTTTAGCAAACAATCATGCAACTAAAATAGTTTTCTGCTCTGTCCAATGTTAATAGAGTCTTCCTTTCCACTTGGCATTATCCCCTTTTCCTCCTATCTTTAGGGTTTACAGAGAATAAGTGTCTTCCCTATGGAAGACACGCCAAGAATTTTTTCACAAGCACAAATTGCCATGAAAACTTAAAAGAATTTGTTTAAAGGGAAGTTAATTAATTTTATTTTAGCGTTGTTGTCCAAACGGCTTTGAAATTGCTGCCTTTTTCCCTTTAGGGCCAAGCTGATTTCCTTTAGTCCCTTTAGCACATGGTAATTTGCATGAATGTGAAAACATTTTATCTGCATTCATATTCTAGAATTTGACAAGTGTGTGTAGTCATGAAGACAATCAGGTCAGCCAGTATCCATCAGTAGTAGGGTGGGAGAACACATAACTGTATATGCAATCAACAGAAAACTCAACTGCCATCCAAAAAATAAGGTGGACTTATGCTGAACGTACCAACATGGAAAACTCAAGTTCCATAATGAAGTGAGAAAAGTTTAGTTAGAAAACAAGGTATAAGGTTTGATCCCTTTCATATAAACACTTAGAAAGAAGTCAATTTTGAGAAAGAAAAGAAAAATCAAGAAGGTAAGAGGCTGTCATTTTTTTAAAAATTCAAAAATGCATCAGTGCATAAGGAAAAATGTGAAAGCATTCAGGTATAATACCTTTAACAAGTATATCGAAGCCACCAAATAGTGCCTAACTGATAATCATCTTCGATTTTCCTCTAAAACTACCAGATAAGGAGACAATTCTACAGTTCTCCTTGTAAAAAATGTGTGACTTGTCCCTCTCCACATACAGTTATCAGAGAATAATTTTAGTAATGTCGACATGTTATTTAAACTCTTACAAGGAACCAATCACAGTGCTAGCTCTGAAAGTGTTAGCCAGAAAGAGAAGGGAAAAGAGCACTAAAATGCAAAATCTGTAGGTCGTAGCTGCTCCAGAATTCCTATAAAGCAGGACCTAGAGCCAGCAATCTGAAAGGGGTTTGGACTTGAGCTCTATTTGTATGGAATTTAAATCAAGAAAATGCCCACGGATCATATTGAATACTGGGGAGAGGGTGAATAACTAGTCAAATGATGATAGACGGACCCCCCTCGATGTTTCTGATGTCCTGGGATAAGAAAATCCCCAGTGGAGAACACACTGCCTCTGGATCTGGGAAAGAAAATTGGATTTTTTCTAGTAGAAGATTCTAGAAACTCAACCAGATTTCAAGAAGTTTTATAGAAGCATCTTCAGCAATATAATAGTTATAATGCCATGGACAAAGCAACAACCTGATCCCTTCCTTTGAAAAGTATACATATTGTATCTAATTACACATGACCAACAGCCTAATTTTCCTTCAGTGCAGAGCTTCCCAAACTATCTGTGGTGAAGGAGAAGTCTGTTTTCACTCCTTTGTTTATTAACTTCCTTTCCATAGGAGGTTGATGACAGTAAGTAGCTTATAGTAGATGTGATTCACCATGTGGGTTTGACATCAACCAACTGGACCAGACACTGACTGAAAAAAAAAAAAAAGAGTTCACTGATCACTTGCTTGGGTGTCACAGCAGTGACAAATTGTTATAAAATTTTCTAAATACTAATTCTCCATTTCTATTCTTTTGTTGACCTAGAGCAGTAAAAATGCTGTTCCACATACCACAATTTAAGTAGTGCTGGTAAGAAGCATACAGATTCTAACTCAGTCTTTAAATATATTTAAATCAGACACTGATCAAAAAATAAACATATTTAAACAAATGACACAAACAATTTAAACACAGACAATAAAACTTAGACAGAACTGTCCTATGGCTCCTTGCTTACACTTTTTCGCTCAGTTTAATTGACAAGAATCTTGACACATCAAAGCAATCTGTTTCCAAAAGCTGCTACCATTTGCAGCTACTTATCTTTATGAATTATAATTTTCTCAATATCATGCAATCAAAATAAGATAAATTGGATACTAAGACTGAAAAAGTATCCTGCAGAGATACTCTACAGAAAAATTTAAATTCCACTATAAAACACATGATTGCAGTAGAGATTCACAGTGTACAATGGCCCTGAAACATCCTACAGAGGTAAGCTGGATTACTTTTCAAAGGTTTGCGAGTTATTTAACCACAAAATGCATTCTTTACATTATATCAAGGAACATGCTGATTTACCTATTTTGAGAATTGTTGGGGAAGACTCTCTGTAAGGGTACCTTGTCCTTTCTAATGCCTCAGACTTCCTGAATCCCTATATAGCAAATGCAGACGCCTTAACTTTTCATTACCCACCTGCCCCTCTCGACACACGCACAATTTTCAAGTGCATCCAAAATTTCTATTTTTTGCCTAGGAATGAAGGACATCTAAGGCCTTCCAGTTTCAGTAATGACAATCAGAGTTTTGTATGGAGCATATCTTTTCAGTTCTGAGAAAACTAACCACTGTGCTTACAAGTAAAATAGAAGAAAGCTGTTCTGAGATAATGGATGCTGGAGAGTTAACTAGAGTCACACACTAGCTGAGAAACTAGTCTTATAGCCAGTGACACAGCAAGGAGAGTTCAAAGCTGTACTTCAGCCAAAGTAAATGTTAGTGCATCATGGATTCATACAATCACCTGAGGATACCGAAAGCAAAAAATGTTAAATCTATCACTGCCAAGGTTCTATGGAACAATCGTGACTCCCTCCTGCCCAAAGACCTATGCAACGATACTAAAGCTCAAAGCAAATTGGGTAAAGCTCCTGCAATCCATGGGATCACATCAAACAGGGTTTTTCAGCTTGAGAGCCCAGACCATTTCACGGGAAATCCCTTGTTAAAAATGCAGCTTTTTCTGGACTGTGGTGAAAATAAGACGACGACATAAATGACTTTAAAAATCACTGAAATGTATACTTTCAATCATTGAATTGAATGGTATATAAACTACACCTCAATAAATATGTTAAAAGTCAAAAAAAAAAAAATTTAACCTCAGCTCCTGGGCCCCATCTCCAGAGATTCAGAGGCAGTACACGTGTAATAGGGTTTAGGAGCTCACAATTTTTTTGTAAAGAACCTAGTAATTCTTCTGAGGATGAATGTTTAGGCTAGATGTTCTAAATTATATACTAGAATTAATCTAGGTCATCAGAAAGCAGCATTTGCCTGGGTTACATGTGAAATCATTTTACTGAGTTGCTGTCACCAAGGAACGTCACCGTCGGGGAATGCCACCTATCAGGAAATGCCACTCACTTGTTTTAAGATGTTAAGTATATATATTTTTTAATTATATAATTCCCCTTCCCTGTTATGAGTGTTGAATGATAACTTAGGTACCAAGAAAAGACTTCCCTCTTCCAAGGAACTGTTATGTTTGTATATGATTTTCACAGATAATTTAACTGGCATTACTTCCTCTTTTAATTTGCCTGCTAGGAAGTTCAGAAACCAAAAGTTCTTCCAACTGTAGTAATTATATAGGAGTTAATGGTGTGATTACCTTCAGTCATAATTTCTATCTTCTCTGGTCTTGATATCTTTGTTGTATATGTCATCTTATAGTAAACATTCTTATAAGCTGCCTCAAAGCTTTGCACAGTGGCAGCGTCATAGCCAGTGAGGTTTATCTGAGGCATAAAAAACACTGCAAGTTAAGTTGCTTCAAATTTTGTATGAAATAAGACAAAATAAAAATAAATGCTTACAATAGATATAACTACATGGAGAACTTGCATTGTAAAAACTCCTATTAAATAACCAATTCTATCTTCCAAAGAACTGGAAAAGAAAAAGATTACCAAAAAAAAAAATAATGTATCTAGCCACTTGGGTGAATTTAGAAACATGTGAGCAAGAACTTTATGGAACAGCCTTGAATTAATGAAGGAGATGAATTAAGATAGCCTCCTGCATTGTAGCCCTGTAAGATACTAGGCAAATGTTACCAGTTCATTTGAAGGCAAACATTTCCATCAAACTGCAGAGGAACCTTCCTCCAAATTCTGAAGATTCCAATCAGCCAATAAACTGGTGGGACTGAGGTTGGGGGGTGGAGCTGGAGTACAAAGGTGGACTATAGAGATATTTGGTACCTGCGAGGAAATTATAGGAGTTATGGTTGGTTTTACTAAACAGAAAGCTTTGGGATTCTGAAGACACTCTTTGTCAATTCTGCATTTCTCCTCCATTCAGAATTTATTCTAAGCGTGATGAGAAGCCACTGGAGGTTTTTTTTTTTTTTTTTTTAATAAATTTATTTATTTTGGGCTGCGTTGGGTTTTCGTTGCTGTGAGTGGGCTTCCTCTAGTTGCGGTGAGCGGGGGCTACTCTTCGTTGCGGTGCACGGGCTTCTCGTTGTGGTGGCTTCTCTTGTTGTGGAGCACGGGCTCTAGGAGCACGGGCTTCAGTAGCTGTGGCTCTCGGGCTCTAGAGCGCAGGCTCAGTAGTTGTGGCACACGGGCTCAGTTGCTCCTCAGCATGTGGGATCTTCCCGGACCAGGGCTCGAACCCGTGTCCCCTCATTGGCAGGTGGATTCTTATCCACTGCGCCACCAGGGAAGTCCCCACTGGAGACTTTTGAGCAGTGGGGCTGGCATGATCTGGCGAAAGTTTTTAAATGATTTTTCTGGGAGTTTTCTGGGAAATAGACCAAAGTATGGGGGCAAGAGTGGAGCAGAGAAATCTGTAGTCTGCAGCCGAAGTCCAGACAAGAGATGATGATGCCTAGAAGGGATAGGCGGATAGCAGAAGAGATGGTGAGAAGTGGTTGGATATATCGTGTCGGTAGAGCTGACCAGACTTGCTACTGAACTGAACTCCAGTTTTACCAGTTTATTCAACCCCCAGGTTTTGGTGCTTGTGCCAGAGTCTACAGTGATAAGATTTGGTCACAGCCCTCGATGAGCTCTCATTTGATAGCAATGAGTCAGACTTGTTTTTAAAAATTCTAAAACATAATGCCTTTGTGTTAATAATTTTTAAAACATAAAAATAATTTCCCATAAAAGTATAACTTAAACATAACTAAAGAAGACAGACAAAATATAAATAGAATAGCATTTAAAAAATCAAATCAGGGGCTTCCCTGGTGGCACAGTGGTTGAGAGTCCGCCTGCCGATGCAGGGGACACGGGTTCGTGCCCCGGTCCGGGAAGATCCCACATGCCGCGGAGCAGCTGGGCCCGTGAGCCATGGCCGCTGAGCCTGCGCCTCCGGAGCCTGTGCTCCACAACGGGAGAGGCCACAACAGTGAGAG
>RJWK010029290.1:0-25347 GCA_004363435.1 Platanista minor | reverse complement strand
CTGGCTATTGTAAATAGAGCTTCAATGAACATTTTGGTACATGACTCTTTTTGAATTATGGTTTTCTCAGGGTATATGCCCAGTAGTGGGATTGCTGGGTCATATGGTAGTTCTATTTGTAGTTTTTTAAGGAACCTCCATACTGTTCTCCATAGTGGCTGTACCAATTCACATTCCCACCAGCAGTGCAAGAGTGTTCATTTTAGAATAAATTTTTCAATTTCTTCCTTATGGGAATTTTCACTGACATTATGTTGAATCTATAGATCAAGTTGTGAGGATCAATTAACGAGTCAAAATCCATGAACAAAGTATGTCTCTCCATTTATTTAGGTCTTTTAAAATTTTTCTCATTAGTATTTTTTTTTTAATTAATCAATTTAATTTTGGCTGCATTGGGTCTTCGTTGCTGCGTGCAGGCTTTCTCTAGTTGCGGCAAGCCGGGGTTACTCTTCATTGCGGTGCGCAGTCTTCTCATTGCGGTGGCTTCTCTTGTTGCAGAGCACAGGCTCTAGGCACGAAGGCTTCAGTAGTTGTGGCTCGTGGGCTCTAGAGTGCAGGCTCTGTAGTTATGGCGCATGGGCTTACTTGCTCCGCGGCATGTGGGATCTTCCCGGACCAGGCCTCAAACCTGTGTCCCCTGCATTGGCAGGTGGATTCTTAACCACTCTACCACCAGGGAAATCCCTCATTAGTGTTTTGCAGTTTTCAGGGCAGAAGCCTTCCTTATCTTTGGTCAGCTGTACCCATATACTCTTACAAATGGCATTGTATTTTATTTCAATTTCTGTTGTCTATTGCATATATACAGATATAGACTTAGATAAAGATAAAAAATTGATTTTATATTGATTATATATTTATTTTAATATACTTTGGATTTGATTTAGTAAAAGTTTGTGAAGAATTTTTGTGTCTATATTAATAAAAGATGTTGATCCATGCTTTTCTTTTCTTATATTTTCTTTGTGTGGTTTTGGTGTCAGGGTAAATCTTGCCATCAGAATAAATTGGGAAGTATTCTTTTCAACTTAATGGAAGAGTTTAGGTAAAATTGGTATTATTGGTGTTATATCTTCTTTAAATGTTTGACATAATTTGGCCTTGAAATCACCTGGGCTTGTAGTTTTCTCTGTTGAAAGATTTAGCTAAAAATTGTCTCCTTAATAGAAACATGACTATTTAGATTATCTATTTGTTCTTAAGCAAACTTTAGTAATTTGTGTTTTAAGCAATGTTTTCATTTTATCTAAGTTGTCAAATTTCTTGGCCCAACAATATTCATAAAATTCCTTTATTTTCTTTTGAAATGTGCAGAATCTGTAATGATGTCACCTCTATCATTCTTTATATTGATAAACTGTATCTTTTTTTTTCCAGTCATCCTGGCTAGAGGCTTACCACTTTTATTGATCTTATCAAAGAACCAGTGGTTTCACTGATTCTTCTCTATTGATTTTGCTTTCTATTTCATTGATTTGCATTCTGGTTTTGCTTATTTTCATTTGTCTATTTTTGGTTTTGTTTACTCTTATCCTTTTGGTTTCTTAAAGTAGAAGATGGTGTCATTGATTTGAGAACTTATTTCTTTTCTAAAATAGCCATTTGGTAATATAGATTTCCCTATTATCATTATTATAGCTAAATACCATAAGTTTTGTTAGATTGTATTTTCATTTTTATTCAATCACAATCTTTTCTAATTTCTCTTTGATTTTTTTTGACCCCTGTATTAGAAGTGCATTATTTAGTTTGCAAATATTTAAGGACTTAACAGAGATCTTTCTGCTACTGATTTTGAATTTAATTCCATGTTGGTCTAAATACCAATTTTGTCTTACTTGAATCATTTAACATTTACTAAGATCTACTTTTTTTTGATAAATATTCTGTGTACACTTGAAAAGGATGTATATTCTGCTGCTGTTCATGGAAGTATTCTGTAAGTGTCCATTAGGTCAATTAGATACACTTTTTTCATACCTGTGTTGATTCTAATGAGAAATCTGCTGCCTTCCTTAATTAAATTTGTTCTTCTGTATGTAATATGTGGTTTTCCTTTTTCTACTTGCTTCTAAAATTTTACTTTTATGACCATATTGAGTAATTTCATTGCCATGTGCCATGTCATACTTTTCTTCTTTTTGTGTGCTTAGAGTTCAGTAAGTTTCTTGGATCTTCAGGTTTAATGTTTTCTCCAAATTTTGAAAATTTTCAGCCATTATTTCTTCAGATGTTTTTGCCACCTCCCTCCTGCCCCAACCCTTAGGGACTCCAGTTATACATATATTAGGTTGCTTCAACATGTTGCACTGTTCACTGCTTCTCTGTTCAGTTTTTAAATCTTTGTTATCTCTTGTTTTATTTTGAATAGTTTCTCTTGCTATGAATTCAAGTCCATTTATCCTTTCTTTTGCAACTATGCAGAGTATTTTCATCTCACACACTGCAATTTTATTTATAGAAGTTTGAGTATATTTGTAATCATCTGTGTCTCTACTTAACTTTTGGAACATATAACTACAGTATAACAAGTGTCAAAGTCCTTGTCTGTTAATTCTAACTTTTGTATTCATCCTAGGTTGATTTTGATTGATGAACTTTTTTCCTCATAATGGTATATATTATCCTGCTTCCTTGCATGTCTGATAACTTTATATTAGATGCCAGATGTGAATTTTATCGTGCTGGGTGCTGATATTTTTATATTCTTATAAATATTAAGCTTTACTCTGGGATGCAGTAAAGTTACTTGGAAACAGCTTAATCCTTTCATATCTTGCTTGTAGGATTTTCTAGGTGGGACTAACACTGTGTTCAGTCTATGGTTAATTATTCCCCACTACTGAGGCAAAAGCCTTCTGTGTAATCAAAAACTCCATAAATTTTGAAGTTTTTCAGTTTGGCTTATTGGAACAGGCATTATTTCTAGCCCCATGTGAGCATCAGGTAATGATTCCTCTTATTCTTTCTCATATTTTTCCTGAGTCTGGGCTAGTTTCCTCACATGTGTGCTCGGATTAGTAATCTTCTGAATACCCGAGGGAGATTGTCTGCAGATCTCTTGAGTTCTTTCTCTGTACAGCTATCTCCTTTCTGGTATTCTGTTCTGTGATCACTAGCTGCCTTGATTTTGCCAGATCCCCAATACAATCTACTCAGCTTTGTGATTCAAATCTGTCTCCACATGAGTTCTCCCTCCCTGCACTGTTGGCTGGGAATTCTTACTAAGCAGGCAGTAGGGATAGCTGTAGGGCTCACCTTGTTTACTGCTCTTCTCTCAGGGATTCCTATTCTTTGTTGCCTGATGTCCAGTATCTTGAAAAACATTGTTTCATATAGTTTTCTAATTTTTTTTGTTGTTTGAGGAAAGAAGGTAAATCCAGTCTCTGATACTTATTTGTAAACAGAAATCTCAAACCACAATAAGAACCATCTTTTTGTGGTTAGTGCTAATTTTTGTCTACAAATAACATATATCCATTATTACATGTCAGGCATTCCGCATGCATGATCTCACTGAATCCTGATTCCTCATACCAATTCCACACAGTAGGCATTGCTTTTTGTTCCCACTGTTCAGATGAGGTAAATGAAGTTCAGCAAGATCAAGTAGCTTGGTCAAAGCCACACACCCAATAAGTAGAAGAAGTTGACCTAAGACTTAATCCAGACCTATCTGAAACCAAAGGCTTTGATCTTAACAACACTGCTATCATTTTATGACTATCAACCTACCCATCATTTTTGTGTTATCATTAGTGCAGAGAAAATCATAATCAGTTTTAAGGCATTTAGAAGTACGATTAATTTTTCTCTAGTGTAGGGTTTAAAGGTGCTTATTAAGCCAAGAATAATTATCATACCAGGAATATCGTATGCCTTGAGTTTAGATAAATAAATCTAAATGCCATCTTGTCAAGCCCAAATACCAACAGTTCTCTGTGCAGCTTCCAATGACACACCCTTTGAAAATGTGTTTTTCTTTAATTGCAAAAGATACAAGATCTGTAGGAGTAACAGAATGCTTAATGTTGAGTAATGCCAAATGCAGGTAAAACAGCTTGGGAAAAACAAGTACCATTTGAAAGCTGTACCTAGGGTTTAGCAGGAGGTGTGTCATTTTATTCACAAACAAGTTACCCAGAATCACTGTAAAACTTTGTTCCCCAAATAAACTGCTTTGGATGGAGTTGGCAACTGTTACTAAACCAACTGACCCCAAAGTTCCAGAAACTTGGATAAAATGACAAATGGGGCCAGGGATTTGGAGAAGTAGGCTGCCCAAGCGCTAAGAAGAGGCTGGAGAGTTAGCATTGGAAAAGAAAAATCCTGCAGGAAAGTCTGAGGGGTTTGGGCCCAATGCCCTGTTGTACTTATCCTTTGTGTACTAACCATATGAAAGAAAACAAACCCCTTAGGTGCACCTAGTTTCATAATTTTGTGGCTGAAAGTGAGAAGAACAGGGGGAAGGGATTAAGTCTTTCTCCTTCCAGGTTATCCTCAACACTGCTTCCAGCATGATTTTTCTAAAATATGAATCTGACCATGTAGTTTCCCTGACTACAAACATTCACTGTTGCTTTAACAGGCCATACAAGGGCTTCTATGGTCTGGCATCTGTTCTTGTCTCATCTCTTATCATGAACCCATGACTCAGATATGTTCAACTTCCTGCTGTTCTCTAAATGTGCCATGTTGTTTGCTGTCAATATGCTTTACGTATCTTCTCTATTTTCTGCTTCAAGTGGCCTGCCTCCACTTACCTTCATAGGAAAATCTTTCTTGTCCTTCAAATGACGGCTTAAAAGTCTCCCATTTGGTGAAAATGTCTTTGACTTGCTGAAGTAGATATTATCACTTCCTCCTTACCCCAACACTGCATCTAGCCCTTACCTCAATGATCACCTCCATCATACTATATCACATATATGTATGTTCACACCCAACTCATCTATTATACTGTTAGCTCCTGGTGGCAAGGAATATATCCTCCACCATATTGGACAGGACAAATGATAGATAAGTAGGTAACATGAACAGAAGGAAAAAAGCAAAGATGATAGAAAGCATGGACAGACTGGAAAAGGCTATTCTTAAACATTTTTTTGATTAATGTTACGTATGTTTTAAAACAGAGAGGTGCTAAGTTAACTATCAAGGAAGAAAAGGCCTGCAGTTATCTGCAGCATCAAGACACATCTGTACTATTAGCTTAATGAGAAGTTGCAAAAAAATTATTTTAACTTACTCATCAATGATTCTGATTACTTTTCTTCATTTTATTTTTCTTTGTTGGTGAGCTTTTTAACCTGTACTGGCAGTATGGAGTAAGAAATTGCAGAGAACATTTAATTAAATAATAGCATATACAGAGCCACTCTTAGGTAAAGCCCAAATATATTTGTATTCTAATGGAATACAGTTAATGAGACATTTCTGATCTGACGTATCATTTGGTAAAGTTTTTATGAAGTTGAGATCACTGTTGTCTTGACTTCCAAGATGATACAATACATTGTCATTGTGAGCTTCAGGCAGTGTGTATTTACTAACATGCAATACTAAGTAAAACGTGACAGTACATGTACTGTGATTCTAGGGTGATTGTAAAGTCAAGAAATAAAAACACATTTATGGAAGGGCCCTTAAAAAGCAACTTGTTACCAGCCAAATCTTTCACTTAATAGATGGGGAAACTACATCCCCGTGACATTAATTAACCTGCCCAAAATCATACAGTGACTTGACAGGAAAGTGGAAATAAGAACTTAGGCCTTCTGATTCCTAGTCAAGGATACCTTTTACCATACACAGGAGGGTATACTTTTTTACTATATGCAGGATGATATACTTGGTATACACAAAAATATCTTTTACTGATTATTTCAACAGACTATTAAAATATTCTTCATTTTCCAACTCTATACCTATATGATGCCAGATTATCTTCATATACTTCAATAAAAACAACATATTGGGCTTCCCTGGTGGCGCAGTGGTTGGGAGTCCGCCTGCCGATGCAGGGGACGTGGGTTCGTGCCCCGGTCTGGGAGGGTCCCGCATGCCATGGAGCAGCTGGGCCCGTGGGCCTTGGCCGCTGGTCCTGTGCGTCCAGAGCCTGTGCTCCGCAACAGGAGAGGCCACAACAGTGAGAGGCCCGCGTACCGCAATTTAAAAAATAAATAAATAAATAAACAAAAAAACCCAACATATTGCGAATGATTGAATTCACTTGCTTCAATGAGAATTTTACTTTTCTCAATAAATATTTCAAAAATAAATATTTTTGTTTTGTAAAAGAGTTATTTTTCATAAAATTTTATTTATGTTAACACATAATGGATTTATTATTGTTATTTCTAAATGAACTACTAAATAAATATTTTTAAAATCTCAGTTTTAACTTCAAATATGATACATTTTGATAGAGATAACCCACATATACAAAAGTTCTGTGGAGTCTCAATAATTCAAAAAATACATAAAGGGATCCTGAGACCAAAAAGTTTGAGAACCACTGCTATATATTAACTTGTTCAATAAATACTCATTGAAAGTCTAATACTGTAGTGAAAACTAGGGGATAATGTGGTGAGCAACACATAGTCCACAGAGTCATGGAAATGATGAGCTTAATGGGAAAATGGACGGTAAACAAATAACATATTCAATAATAAACTAACCACAGGTTTTAATAGGTGTTACTTAAGAAACAAATAAACAGGGTGAGGAGTTAGTAACTGAAAAAGATCTTATCCTATTATGCCCTGCTTTCATCCCTCCATTCTCTCACTTCTTTCTCTACAACAACTTTGTAGTTTTACACCTATCAGTTTTACCTCTCAAGACCTCCTTTACTCTTCTGCTGGTAATATCATTCTAATTGTTTTTTTTTTTTTTGCGGTATGCGGGCATCTCACTGTTGTGACCTCTCCCGTTGTGGAGCACAGGCTCCGGATGCACAGGCTCAGCGGCCATGGCTCACAGGCCCAGCCGCTCTGTGGCATGTGGGATCTTCCTGGACCGGGGCACGAACCTGTGTCCCCTGCATTGTTAGGCAGACTCTCAACCACTGCGCCACCAGGAAAGCCCATTCTAATTGTTTTTTGAAGAGCTGCTTTTCCAGAAGTGGACAAATGACTCAGTCCTAACAAAAGGAGTGTATCATCTTCCCAACCAGAGTACTCAGGGAGGGCTATATGATACAAATTCAACTAGAGAGTTCTGGTGTACTCAGATCAAGAGCGATAATGACCACGTAAGCCTAGAGGCATATAGACCACAAGGTAGAGAGAATGTAACTGAGAACAAAGCCAACACTGTGAAAATCAGGGGCAATAAATGGAGAAAGAAATGAGGAAAGAGATGAAGATATGTACAGGTGAAAAGAAAATGAGAAAAAAGAAAATGAGGGGGAGAGGGATATTATTTTATTATGAAAACCAATATATTACATTTATTGTTTTCTTTCCATGTTTGTGCAAGCTACCTTACCTCACATTCAATCCATTTTCTTTATGAACCACATTCAACATGAAGAAAGTACCAGAATAATTGTAGCAAACACTTATGTATCCATGATCCAGAATTAACAAGTAATACAAGTGAATTTTTTCCCATCCCTTTCATTTCCCTAATTCCCCAATGGAATCACTATCTTGAAGTCATTGTTTATACTTATTGTCCATTTTTGTACTTTTACAAAAAATGTACTTTTACAAAAAATGTACTTTTACAAATCATTGGTATATACCAATGATTAATACATAATATCATTTTTGTGTTTAAAAGTTTATATAAGTGGAACTACACTGCATATACATTTGTACTTAATATTTTTTGCTTAGTATTATATTAATTTTAAATATTTTCATTTGAAAAGGTTTTTTTTTCTGCTCTTAGAATTTCATTATATGAATTGACCACAACCTGTTTATATAGTCCTCTATTAATTTATATGTAGAGGTGTAAATGATAGGTCATAGGGTAATCTGGGTATGGGTATCTTCAACTTAACAAGATATTGCCAAATCTCTCTCCAACATGCTTGTGACAATTTTGATGCCAATTTACAGTAGATGAGAAATTCTGTTTTATCAGTCCCTTAGCAATAATTAGTATAATCAGACATTTTGATTTTCGCTAATCTAAAGGAATGAAACTGTTCAATATTACATTTTTATTTTAATGAGCATTCTCTTCATAAGTAATGACTTCATGCATCTTTGCATATGTTTATTGACTAAAGATGCCTTCTCTGTGAATCAGCTGTTTTTATATTTTGCTCTTTTTATTGTTATATAGGAATTTATTCATTCAACCAATATTTATTGTGTCTACTGTTTGCCAAGCTCTGCTCTGGATACTAGGGATCTAGCAGTAAACAAAACAGACAAAAATCCCTGCCCTCATGGAGCTTATATTCTAGTATAGGAGCTATTTAAATATTCCTTATACAAGTATCAGTTCTTATATTTCAAACATCTTTTCCACGTTTCTGGCTTGTATTTCTGTTTGTGGGGTTTTTTGATATACAGAGATTTAAATGTTAATGTAGTCATAATTATCAATATTGTATATTATGATTTGTGCTCTTTGGATTTTATTTAAGGAATTCTTCCTTACTCCCCAATTTTGAGGTATTTGCTTATATTTCTTGCAGTGTTTTAAAAAAAATTTTACATTTCACATTTTGTGATATGGTATAAATTAAGGCTTTTATTGTATCTTTTTATATACATAAATGTTTCAATAATATGTTTGAATAATCAGTTCCATCACCACTGGTTTATAATGTTCTGTAATATATCAAGTTTCTACATATAAATAAATGGGCTTTTTTCCTGGGTCCTCCATTCTGCCTTCTCAGTGCTTAGCATCATGCCAGGTAGCACAGAGTTCCTCAATTCATAATTGAAACCTAACAAATAATAAGTGATTATTCTTTTTGATTGTTTGTTATTTTTGTTTTTTGTTTGCGGTACGCGGGCCTCTCACTGTTGTGGCCTCTCCCGTTGCGGAGCACAGGCTCGGCGGTCATGGCTCACGGGCCCAGCCGCTCCGCGGCATGTGGGATCTTCCCGGACCGGGGCACGAACCCGTGTCCCCTGCATCGGCAGGCGGACTCTCAACCACTGCGCCACCAGGGAAGCCCCGTGATTATTCTTTTAATCATAAAGAAATATTCAGAGATGCATGTACTAGGATGTTTTTCACACCATCTTGAATAATAGAAAAATAAAGCTTTTACATAATGAATATACCCAACATTGAAAGACTGATTAAAAATGTATACCATGTTCAGACCATGAAATAATGTGTACTTTTTGAAAACTAACCTGATATACATAAACTTACTGACATGGTGATATGTTCATAGCTTACTAATTGGGGGGGTAGGTAAAAAACTCAGGTTACAATAATAAGATGGCATTTTATTCAAAGAATCATATAACATACACAGAGAAGAACATCTGTAATGATAGACACTAAACTGGTAAAAGATGGCTATTTCAATGAAGTGGGATATTTCTTTTCTTTTTTTTCACTCATTTGTATTTTCTCATTATCCAAAATATTTTCCTAAACAATTGTTTAAATAATTCCATTCATCTCAGCTTCCTTTTCATAACCCTAACGGGTGGATGTATTATTTAATACTCAATGAACTTCACTGGGGGAGACCATGTAGTAGAAAGAACATTTGTTTTGAGGCCTATGGTGATATAGCATAGGTGAAGTCTCATGTCAGAATGGGTATGATAAACACTGTCTTAAATCATGTTTCCAACAAAATCATTCCAAAGACAGTAAAGTAGAATGACTATTCTGACAGAGATTTTCTTCTTGGAGCTATGTCCCCAGAACATGCGTTGTGCAAATATACCTTTGTGTGTGTTTGTGTACATGCACATGCTTGTATTCAATGTTGTTGTTGTATTGTTCCACCATAAAACAACAGTGCTTAGTACATTTTGATTTGAAAAGAATGGTAACAATTTATGATACTGAATCTCTGTGTGAAGTCAAATAACTTTGGGCTAGGTTACAGGAAATAGGACACTAAAAAGGTCATGTTTTACAGCTAAAATTTACTGTTATAATTTTGAATAATAAATCATTGTGGAACTTACCAAAAGTTCAAAGTCAGCTTTTCCTATGGTTACCATCACAAATAGCAAAGAACGTGAAGATTAATTGTAATCCATTTTAAAATAAAGCTATGTTATAAATTGTATAATTATATCTATACATAACATTTTGAATTTTTACCAATATCCAAGGAATGTGGTGTGTTAATGCATATACATATGTACATAAATAAAAGATGACAAACTCTCCTTGTGTGAGGCTTAATATGAAGAGCCTTGCAAAGTTTTATATATATATATATATATATATATATATATATATATATATATATATATATATCTCAGAAACAGAATTTGCTTTGCATTATATTCAGGACACAATGAGAAAAATGCATGCCTTTTAAAACACTGAAAGCATTTATTTAATGAGAAGTTGTGTTTCACCTCTAAGGAACTAGCATTGCTCTTGTCTATAGAAGACATCAGTAGAATCTTGATCTTGCCTCACATACCTTCATTCTGTGGTTTACAATTACTCTATATCCCCAGGCTCTTGTTTAGAAATCCTCTCTTTTCTTTACTGATACTGGATATTCATCACTTTCCTTAAAGCCCTCTCAAAATAGATACTCATGTTTTCCATTCTCCAGCTACTTCAAGGTCAAGAAGTAATATCGTCATCCTACTTCTAGATCATTACTCCACCATGCTCATGCAAAATTCTTTGCTTTTGGAGGTTTATGGCATTCAGCTATAACACCTTCTAAATCTTTTTGTTATTCTACCTACTCACTTATTGGTTAATCCCTTAATTCAGGGATCAGCACACTATAGCTCATACACCAAATTTATTCTGTGTTATTTTGGAAATAAAGATTTGGAATACAGTCATGCTTGTTCACCTTATGTAGTATCTATAACTGCTTTTACACTACAACAACAGAGTTCAGTAATTGCAAAAGAGGCCATATGACCTTCAAAACCCTAAAATATTTACTATATGGACCCTTATAGAAGTTTGCTGACATTGAATTATTTGGCACATTCTCACAATTCTCTCCTTCTCAAGCCCTGTCATTCTCTTTCATGGCTTAAGGATGATCCAAACAGCATTTCTCAGTGCCTTGATGTCTTCTTTTTCAAAGTCAATCATCTCTACTCTCCTCCAGTGACCTTCCTCCATGATCATCCTCCAGATCTTGTCAACACCTGAAACTGTTTCGTTTCTTTAATCTTAAACTCAAATATCCCACTCTCAGGCCACAGCTACGCTTACTTTTCTTTGTTATGGAAAACACCAGAGAGGGGAATGTGAGGGATATCCACAAAAAAGCTATACTTGTCTGCATGTGATAAAGAAGTACATGCCAGTAGAGACTAAGGAGAATACAAAGACAGAACTTTGGGTCATATTCAATTTTGACAACTAGAGAAGCCATGGATGGATTCTGATTAGGAACTATCAGAGAGGTAGGAGGAGGGCTAGGAGAATGCAGTATTGTGGAATCCATGAGAAGGTAGCTGACAAGGAAAATATTGTCAATAATGTCAAATGCTGCAGAGAAGTACAAATGTATCAAGATTGAAGTGTCAGGGAGGAAGAAATATTCCTTTACCCTTTTACGTTCTTCTGGCTGGCCTAAGAATTAAATTGACATGAGACAGATTAATAGGAGAAAATCAGACAAAATTTAGTAACATGCATACATGAGAGAGACCCAGGAGAACTTGACAAAATGGCTTAAACCCTCCCCTTAAATACCATCTTCAGCTAAAGACAAAACAGGATGTGGATGTAGTTAGTCGTTTGGATTATGAAGGGGAGAAAGGCAATTGACATGGAGATGGAAATGCAAATGTTTGGTAAATAAATGTTTGCTGGGCCAGGCAGAAACAATGGGACACAGGCAGGAATTTTAACCAACAGACTTTTCTAGGTTCCTCCCTGTCTGCACATCTAGTTGAAACTATAGTTATCTATGGGGTTGGCTCCCTTCCCCCTTCCAGAGCACGTCCTCCATCTACATTCTTTAGGCAGTTAGGGGGAAGGTAAAATGTTCTTCCTGAGTCTTTTGGGCCTTGATTGTCATCAGCTTGAAATAATCCACATGCCAAAGAGACATTTTGAGGTGGCAAATTTTGCTCCCTTACAGAAGCAAAGTAGTGCATGTGTCATATAACACTGGAAGAAATGCTGCCTCAGCTTATGTCTTTCAAAGATCCTTATGGATAATAAGTTTCATTAGATTGTGCAAAACTATTTTTCAGTGGATATATATTCTTAAGAATAATAACATTACAATTTAAAATCTATCTAGCAAAGGTTCTGAAATCACACATTTAAATAAATATATTTTGTGATTTTTCTTTTTGTAATGCGAGTGCCTGACTTAAGCTGTGATTGCAAAGGCACAATAAACACATCTCAATAAACACATTGCCAGCCACAGGACTAGATAAAGGGCCTGGATGCCACCCATGAAACAACTTTGTTTTAGAGATCCTGATTGGTTTAGAAAACTGACCATTTGTGCCATTTGTGGACATTTTTGTTTGGTGGGGTTTTGTTTTTTGTTTTTCCCTCCCTTCCATACTTTAAATTCTTGCTTATGTTTTAAATTCAGTAATAAAGAGTGAGCTGGTGAAATCCTAGACCCTCACTTTCCACCCAGATAAAAAGCAAAAACCCCAGGTCAGCGCTAGATCTCTCTCTTTCCACAACCTTGTTGTGTGTCTGCTGGTGTGCCTTGTATGCTCCAGGGCTTGTAAATAATAAACTTGTTTTTTCCTTCATAGTTTCCTGGTGGTTATTGCTGAAAGGTGTCTTGCAATTAACCATAGTAAGAACCACAAAGATCAGCCCAGCTACAACACTGGCTTGGAAAGGGGAGATGTCAGTGGGAAGCTGATCAGGGCCCAGGTGAGAGCTCCCAGGCATTTCTAGCCAATACTGTTACTACTGATGGGCTGAGACTGGCACCTAACACCCTCCCTTAGCTCCAACTCTTTCCCCAAGTATCTACAACAATAACATTAATAACAATAATATTATCAAAATATTGTCTCTCAGACTGTTAAATTATATGGGAAGTATTGTCAAATGAGTAATAAATCTTCTCAGGTTATATTGTATGGTAAATATTATTAATGTAGATATTCTAGAAGTTATACAGAATTCCTAAACATCTGATAGGTTCTGGTAAAATGTTATCAGTCATAACTCTAGTTATTATCTTAAAGAGTTGTATGTCCCAACAGTAGCCAAGTTTCTTTGTCAATTGCATTGTAATCAGATTTTAAACGTGCCTTAAGTCTTTTGTCATTATAGACACTTACGGTTTCATTCTAATACCTTCGCAAAAAGGCTTCCTCTTCAAGAAGATTTATAGAAAGGACTTTTGGATAAATATGTTTCTAAATTTCAGACCATAATGTTGAACTGGGTCAGAAATTGAAGAATTCTAATGAAAAACCTGATGGCTTCATAAAACTGTTAGCGAAAAGGATTACTTACATAGGACTGAGTGAACTGGTGAATATGTTTATAATTTTCATGGTTTTTATCTGAAAAATTACTGGTTTAAATCCGTGATAAGCCCTTGGCGTGACTTTCCTAGCCCTGATAGGTCTTTTAAAAGTTCAGTCTGAGACTCCCTATAAAAGTTTCAGCAAGCAAAAAAGCGTATATGATCAATTATAATTATATAAATTATCAGGCCAAGTTTATTGAGACCATACTTACTTTGCAAACAAATTAGCCTTATTTTGGTTATATTTGGTAAAAAAAAAAAAAAGAAGAGGGTAATTTTAGAGAGAAAAAGATGTTTCAGTGAATATTAAGTTCCAGTTTTGTTAATGGAAGTCTATATTTACTAAGACTCACTTCCCAGATAGCTCCTTGTTGTTATGTTATAGTAATGTAAAGTATAATTAAATTATTAACAGGACACTCTAAGTTTGCTTCTGAAGCTTATCTCACTAATCTATCTTTGGATGAAGATCAGATGCCCTACAACCTGCAACCAGGGGATTATGCATACTGGAAAAGACATAATTTAAAGTACTATCTCCAACCTAGACGGAAGACCCTTATCAGGTACTCTTAACTAGCTCATGCACAGTGAAACTGAAGGGAATTGACTCTTGGATTAATTCCCACTTACAAAGGACCCCTGCACCAGACTGGTCTATAGAGAGGACTGCTGAACTCAAAATCACTTTAAAACAATGCTCAGAGGAGAAACTACACTCACACTAGGATGAGAAGAAGATGACATCAGAAGTAGACAGCTAGCCCAGGATCCTGGACCTGACTCGTATGATCATTTTATAATGTTTTCTTGACTTCTTGGACCTTTGCACTTGAATCAAAAGTTTTTCTATTAGAGGCATGATCCTATACTAGTTTGAAAAATCAATCCGATTGTTGGGTTTGTGGCCAATTACCTGTGTCTAGCTCTTCTAGGTTACCTGGGTGGATTTCTCCATTCCAAGGCTCTAATTGGTTGGCTCTTAGGAAATTTATTTTAAAAGAAAAATTATAGTCATGTTTAGGCTACTATTGATGTTACTACAGGGTATCCCCTCACTTGACCAATTAATAATGCCTGCTCTGACCCTGGCCATAAATATTAACTTTCCTCTATTACTCAAGTTCAATCAGAGCAACAAGCAAAATTTTAGCCAAGGAATAAAACCTTCCACAATTATGGGATGGATTTATGTAGTTAACACCAGACTATGGTAATTTAAGTGTTGAGGCTCCTCTATGTTGGGAACAATTAAATCATACTAAGGATAATCAGTCTAGTAACATTAGGAAATTAAGCTGGATGCCTTATGGACAGTGTCAATATATAATTTCCCTTAAAGATAAGGATTGGTTCAGAACAGAATAAGTCAGATGACCTGGGATATACTGGGCTGCACCTAACAGAAGTTTTTGGCTTAATTCTTGCTTATGACCTTACTAATGCTGCTAGCTATGTTATATTTATTGCCTGTTTTACAAAATTGTTGTTTATTACATCACCAAATGAGTGATGAGCCTCTGATAAAATGAAGGCATATAGTTCCCTATGAGATCAATGATGGTAATAGTGTAACTCTAGCTATAAGAAGAAGCAATAAGAGGGAATATTTTCCTGCACCATAAGGGACTAGTAAGGCAGGTGGTCCAGAGATTTTGGCCACTGTTAACAGAGCCTAGTCCAGTAATGGCACATTGAGTAGCCTATCAGTGAAATCTTCACCAGACCTGGGAATGAGTGTTCCTAGCACTGTGGAATGAAATGGTCATGAAATGCCTCCCCCAACAAACCATGGTTGAACTTATGACCATGAATGGGCCCGGCCGACTGGAAACTGGCACTTGCCATCTACCTCTACAAAGATTAAATCATGAGCTGCTGCAGCTTCTGGCCCTCGACACCCCCTGAAAGGAGTTCAGGGTGGAGATCAGGAATGAGGCACTCTGTGCTCTAGGAAAAACTGTCAGAACAGGACTTCAGATAGTTAGACACTTTCAGGAGAATATTTTATGAGTCCCAATTCTTGCATCTTCTCAGACCTGGAGAAACACTAACATCATTGTTGGTGACATCTGCTTTGGCTATTAAGGGGAAAATTACAATTAAAAGTCAAAATGTAGTAACTATGGTTCAGACATCCAAGGAAATAACTAGGTGACACTATGGGTGTGATTTCAGACAAGTCCTTGTGTTGCTAAGAACTTGAGTTTCTGAGCTGTGTCAGACTTGGGCTGCCACCAACCATTCTTAAAACAATGTCTGCTGGCAGCTGGTAACTGCAACCTTACTTTTTAAAGGTCTCCTCTTGTAACGATTACATATTTTAGACAATGAAACTGCTTTGGATCATACATTAACAAAAAGAAGAGACATGTATGATGACCAATAGCACCTGTTATCTATGTGTTAATACTGCATAAAGTTAAAACCTATTTAGATAAAACTAGACAACTGGCTACAAGTCTCCCCAAAGTGCCAGGTCTAAAATCTAGACTCTAGAGTCAAAAATTCCCATTTTAGGTTATAGAATGAATTAAGGGTAAAAGATAATGAGATGTTTTAAAACTGCACACATTCAATGTGACACAGCTAAGAGAGATGGGAACATTTTTCCTATACTCAGGTGTCTTAATATTACCTCCTAGTCATCATCCTTCCCATATGGAAAAGATGACACTTAAGACACTTCTCCAGTGGGTAAACCATGGAAGTCTTAACTAATTCTGACACACTTACATTTTAACTATTAACAAAGGGATTTTTAAAGATATCAACAAATTTAAAATGATGAATAATTCAATAACTATTAAAATTAAAGCAAAGGAATTATAGCTACTTTGGTTCTCCTTCCATTTCTGATCCTTCTGAATTTGGAATCTCCTCTTTCTCTCTCTCTGTCTCTCTCTCTCTCCTTCTCTGTCTCATCCACATAAAAACTAGTTTAGTTTAGTTCTGAAATTAGGCTATTCATTATGTTTTTTTTCTATGTGATGTATATATTTCCACTGCTTTGCATCAAATATCGATGCTGAGTTTTGCATTTTTTAAAAAAAATAACAGCAAGAAGGAACAACAATTACCAATTAGATTTTAATTGACTCTCATTTCTGAGCCAGATGAAGCATATTTTGTCAATAACATGTCAAAGTCATATCTTTCATAAATCCATTCTTTAAAATGGCCAATCAATAAAAGAGTAATTTAACAATTATTTACCGAGTTAATACTATATGAGAGACATTGCCATAGGCAAATACAAGCCCTAAAAAATTTTACGATGCAGTAGGGGACACTGAAAAGTAAACAGATAATTTTTCAATGGTAGTAAAAGGCACAGAATATAACCAGGTACAAGGCAAGCATGCGTTAAGGAAGTGACAGTGAGTAAAGTCTTGGGAGATTAGGAGAGTTTCTCATAGGAAGTAACTACAACTCATTCAAACTCTAGGAGCTCATCGGCTCCCAACTCCCATATAAACCCAAGTATCACTAAAGCAACAGAAGGAAGAAAGATTATTTTGAGTCTGTCAGAGGCTTAGATCTCAAAGAACAAAGACCTTCAAATTAAGGAGAAAAAGTTCTTAAAGAGCTGTGAAAGGTGGTTAATCAGCTAATTACCATTTCAAAGGAAAGTGATAGAGGGGATACCACACCCAGGATCTGTGAAAGCCAAGGCTTCAAATACTGCTTAGCTGGGTCTTCCTCTATTCTTTTTGTGGCTGCTGAGGTCCAAAAGTTATACTTGCTCTACTCTTTCCTCCTTTCCTCCTCTATCTTACTTTCTCCATTTAAAACATTTTTGTCTTTGCTGCTGTTCTCTTTACAAAGGCTGTAAGATATAATTTACATCTAGTTTTAGGTATTGGTCGAATTTCTGACTCTCATTGTTTGCCTAAAAATCAATTGAGATGAAATTTCGTTTTTTCCAAGGATGAAAACCTTCCCTGAGAGAAAACTTGTACCAGAAAAACTCTGAAGTGGGGATTGAGACTGAATGCCGTTAAAGAAAAAAAAAATTCATGACACTTGTTAAAATGATAAGGTAGACATAATTCAGGACTATCACAGTAGGTGTAGGTACTACTCCACTGGTGTTTTGCAGTAAGGAAGAGAGATTGGACTCAACTCCAAATACAACCTAGAAAAGTGGGGATTATAGTCAAGGAGAAGAGGTGGGGTTGGGAGAGATATTTCTGGATGGAAACTTACTACGAGGAAACATCATGGGTATGGGTGAATTCTGGCTAAGCAGTCTTAACAGGATTCTTGCTGAAGGCAGTCCAGATATCACCTGAGGGATGGCGGAGGATGAGGAATTTGATCAGACGTTGAGAGCCATCAGATATCAAGGGAGGGGGATTGCAGCTAAACTTACTTAGCAGATTTCTTGCTAATACTGGACTCTTGTTGACATGTCTAAGGATGGAGCTTAGTTGAAAAAGAGCTCAGAGGAAATGAGTTTGGTCAAGTAAAGAATCTGTCAGTCCCTTCTCCGGTTCAAGGAGAGGAGCTATTCTTTTCTTTGAACAATGTAAGTCCATTTCTCATTTGGGTAGCTTTTTGTTCATTAAGGACCAGCTGAATCATCTGTTGGTACATAGTAGTAGAAGATTTTTGTTGCATGGTGCTAGAAGTCAGACATTTAAGGAGTGGAATTTCTATGAAAATGAAAGAATAACAAAGATTCATAGCTGGAAACCCAGTTTCTAAGTCCAGAAGGCAGCCAGTCAAGATTTCGAGATGTTGAGCTCAAAGACGGCAGTGGTCATCCAATGAATTTCCTAGTTTACAGTTTGAATGTCTTTGCTGATGATATGAGGTGTTCCAGTGAACTTTCTGAGTGGCTGACACAGCAGCAGACAAGCAGGTCACCCATACATGATCTGTCATGGTGATTTATTTGAAGTTTATATTAAGTTCAGCTCTAGATTGCAGTACTTTGGGAAAAGGGCAATATTAGTTCTCAGTGATGACAAGACAGTGGGACAAATTGGAAATGTTAGTTTGGAGAGCTGTAGCCACATATTGAAGAAAGCTAGAAAAATTGAGACTGTATGGGACATGCTATATTTTTCCATGGAAACACAAAATTTCTCTCTACAATCACCCCCATTTTTATTCTTTTTTTGTTTGTTTGTTTACCAAACAAGACTGATCTCGTTAGACTTGGCCTTATTATTTACATTAAGTGCAGCAAAAATGATGATTGACCACATAAGCCTTTTTGAGTTTGCTTTGCTGGAACTTATCATAAGGAATCTCAGATTACACTTTTAAAAGACTCTCGAGGCTAGGAAGCCAAGCCAAGAACTTCCAACCAGACATCACTTGCGGCACCTACAGATTTGGTTCAATTCCTCTCTTATTCAGATCTGCAAGATACGCCAAGATTCCTGGGTCTGCCAGGAAGTGACCTTCCTTACTCACCTGCAAACCTGGGAACACTCTAATCCAGATACTAGGAAGGTTTTTCCAAAAGGGCTTTATAGGCTTTGGCTCAATAAAGTCAGTCTTAATTCCTTAGACCAGATTCTAGGTGCATCATTTTCAAATATGACATTCTAGTATAAGCCTTGGTTATATAATCAATGTTTCCAACTATTGGAACTGTTACAAGAGGAATAGATTGGTTTTGAACTTATACAAATAACTGTATTGCCATAAAAATAAGAATATTCAATAAGATTTTTTGAATTCTGGAGGTATCAGGCAAGAAGAAAAAAAAGTGTTTCATTTCTGTTTACAAAATATAATTTACTAAATAATTGTGAGTTATAGATAGTTAAAGAGAAACGGGAAAAGGGTTCCTTATATCAGGAAAATAAAACATTAAATAACTAGCAATGTTCAAAACAAAAACCATGATCATCCTTTATCAATTCATTCAGTCCCATGTAATTAATATTTGTTCTTATTGATCTTGGATTAGCAGTTTCATGAACCCATAAGCTCCTCCACTAGAATTCCAAAACTTGTTACTCAGTCCAATGGTATGGTCTGAAAGTTATTAAAGCAATGCCATCATGAAGCATTCTGGCCTGTAACTGATTGCAAATGTTTTTTAGAGAAGAAACAAAGTAAAACAATAGCTATCTGTGAATGATAAAAGACGTAACATGGTCATAGTTAAAGGTCTGATGAGAGTTCATTTGACAAGGAAATTTGGTTAATTGTTGGCATACAACATTTAAAATAGTAACTAGAATTATGACTGACAATATTTAATCGGGACATACCATGGACATTTGTCAGCAAGAGTACTGACAAATGTCTATGAATTTAATATAATTTCTGAAATATTTATATTAATAACATTTACTCATACAAATATAGTATAGGGAAGAGTAAGCACCTCTTCTTATTTGACAACACTTTTTTACACAATTCAACATATCAAGTAAAACAAATTATTTTCAATATTTTTCTTTATAAGTTGAAAGACCAAATCCTCTGAGATTTTTCAGGACCATTTGAGAAATCTCAAGGTTAGTTCTAAAACAAGATTTCATTTAGGATTTAATTTGGGGGAAGCAAAGTTGCCAAAAATGTAAAAAAACATCAGTTCATTTAAATGTAAGAAGTCCTGCTTCTCTTAAATAATCAAGGATGTGATAAAGGTTTACATAAGGCATAGGAAATTATTCGATTAAGATACCAAATTGTTTCCTATGCAAATTACTTTAAAAGTAAAGAAAAACCCTTTTACAATGTCTTATTAGGAGCATACTAGTATTCTAAAAAAATGCAGTTTTAATACATAAATAGCTAAATTCTAGATTTGTACCAGGGCACTTTTGATATTAAGACTCATTTTTTAAAACCTTATAAATCATTCAATCTTTACCAGCTTGACCACACATGAAATTCATTTTCTACAAACCTTCTACAACTTTTTTTTTTTTTTGTGGTACACGGGCCTCTCACTGTTGTGGCCTCTCCCATTGCGGAGCACAGGCTCTGGACGCGCAGGCTCAGCGGCCATGGCTCCCGGGCGCAGCTGCTCCGCAGCATGTGGGATCTTCCCGGACCGGGGCACGAACCCGTGTCCCCTGAATCAGCAGGCGGACTCCCAACCACTGCGCCACCAGGGAAGCCCACCTTCTACAACTTTTATATACATTCAGATTTATCTTATATTTTACCTCTTTCTCAATCTGAAACAACCATATTCTTACTTTAGGATAAAATGGCTTTCTTTTTCCCTTAACACTGACACATCCTTTGTACCTTGTATACTTTTCCTTATCAAAAACATATCCTACTTTCCTTGCATACTTTCATTCAAAGTAGTTTTTCTTCATCTTATTATTTCTAGCTTTCTGTAGGTTTTTTTTTGCGGTACATGGGCCTCTCACCATTGTGGCCCCTCCCGCTGCGGAGCACAGGCTCCGGACGCACAGGCTCGGCGGCCACGGCTCACGGGCCCAGCTGCTCCGCGGCATGTGGGATCCTCCCGCACAGGGGCACGAACCCGTGTCCCCTGCATCGGCAAGCGGACTCTCAACCACTGCACCGCCAGGGAAGCCCTATTTCTAGTAGTTTTAATTACATATATTTATTATAGATTTTAATTATTAGTAACCTATCTTTTATAGAGAAAATTAGAAAATAAACAGTTGTGAACTGTCACATATAAGCATCCTGTAGCAGACTAGCAAATTTTATGAATATAACATCTAAATTTTTATAGATATATTCTTCCTCATAGTACAAATTCTCAGTGTGGCAAAGAAAACACATTTATTAATAAGCCAAATATATTAACTTCTATATATCATATAAAAATAGGATGCCAAAAGTATATAAACTTTAACTTGTGCTTAGTAACTAATGTTTGGATTTTATCTTACTTAAAAATAATCTAGATATATAATGAATACATTAGTCCACCCTTCTCCTCAGTTTTGCTTTCCAAGGTTTCAGTTACCAGCAGTCAACCTGAGTCTGCAAATAATAAATGGAAAATAAAATAAACAATTCATAAATTTAAAATCTCATGCCATCCACTTCTTCCAGCCTGGGACATGAATCATCCCTTTCTCCAGCATATCCACCCTGTATACAATACCCTTCCATTAATCCCTTACTAGTCATTTGGTTATCAGATCACTGTCTAGTATCTCAGAGCTTATGTTCAAGAGATCCATAGTTTACTTAATAATGGCCCCAAAGCACAAGAGTAGTGAATCTGGCAATTCAGATATCCTCTTTCTGTGCCTAATGTATAAATTAAACTTTGTCATAAGTATGTATGTATGGGAAAAAGGATAGTATATATAGAGCTCAGTACTATCCACAGTTTTAGACATCCACTGAAGACTTGGAGCATACGTATTCCCCACAAATAAAGGGAGACTACTGCATCTGTTATTTGACTTAACATAACTCTTAGGATTCAAGTTACCAAAAAGATTTAGGGACCTGTTTTCAAGCAGACATTCTATAACACCAAACGAGGTTAACCATCCCCTCAAGTAACTTCTCTGTTGATTACTGTTACAGCACATGCATGTTAGGCAAGCATGACAAAAGCAAAAACTTAAAACAATGTTAAATAAATTTTTTTGGTTTACTATTGCTCTTGATATACATGAAGCTACGGGTATCAAGCAATTCATCTTACTGCATCTTTATGTGTATATTTTTTCCCTGAGGGAAAAATGGAGACAGCTGGTGGCAGAGTTACAGTTATAATTTAAACATCCAGTAAATACAATATTAGTTTATGTGATTAGTAAGCCCAAGTAGAATAAAAATGTATGCTCGTATTATAATTAATGTTGATATTTCATAAGACATAGTTTTGTTTTCTTTTTAATTAATGAATTTATTTATTTATTTATTTTTGGCTGCATTGGGTCTTCGTTGCTGGGCTTTCTCTAGTTGCAGTGAGCGGGAGCTACTCTTTGTTGCGGTGCACAAGCTTCTCATTGCAGTAGCTTCCCCTGTTGCGGAGCATGGGCTCTAGGCACATGCAGGCTTCAGTAGTTGTGGCATGTGGGCTCAGTAGTTGTGGCTCCTGGGCTCTAGAGCGCAGGCTCAGTAGTTATGGTGCACGGGCTTAGTTGCTCCACAGCATGTGGGATCTTCCCAGACCAGGACTCAAACCCATGTCCCCTGAATTGGCAGGTGGATTCTTAACCACTACACCACCAGGGAAGTCCCCATAAGACATAATTTGTTTTAAATTAAACCAAAGCTATTACACTAGTCTGAATTGCCAAAGATTTACCCAAGTCATGTGAACCTGAAGATCATTGGGTTAGTTTCTATATTTTGGGGTACTTAGGAATACAGGCAAACTTTGTTTTATTGTGCTTTCCTTTATTTCGCTTCACAGATGTGTCTTTTACGAATTGAAGGTTTTGCGGCAACCCTGAGTCATTCAAGTCTATCAGCATGCTTTTTCCAACAGCATTTGCTCACTTCATGACTCTGTGTCACTTTTTGGTAATTCTCACAATATTTCAAACTTTTTCATGATTATTATGAAATTATTATTATTTGTTATGGTGATCTGTGATTAGTGATCTTTGACGTTACTATCGTCATTTTTTGGGGGTACCATGAACTACACTCATATAAGATGGCAGACTTAATTGATAAATGTGTGTGTTCTGACTTTTCCACCGACTGGCCTTTCCCCCATTTCTCTCCCTCTCCTTGGGTTTCCCTATTCCCTGAGACACAACAATATTGAAATTTTGCCAATTAATAGCACTACAATGGCTTAGCATTCAAGTAAAACGAAGAGTTGCACGTCTCTCACTTTACATCACAAGCTAGAAATAATTAAGTTTAATGATGAAGGCATATTGAAAGCTGAGATAGGTCAAAAGCTAGGCCTCTTGCACCAAACAGTTAGCCAAGTCGTGAATGCAAAAGAAAAGTTCTTGAAGGAAATTAAAAGTGCTACTCCAGTGAATACACAAATGATAAGAAAGCAAAACAGCCTTATTGCTGTTATGGAGAAAGTTTTAGTCTTCTGGATAAAAGATCAAACCAGCCACAACATTCCCTTAAGCCAAAGCTTAATCCAGAGCAAGGTCTTAAATCTCTTCAATTCTATGAAGGTTGAGGGAGGTGAAGAAGCTGCAGAAGAAAAGTTTGAAGCTAGCAGAGGTTGGTTCATGAGCTTTAAGAAAAAAAGCTGTAAACATAACATAAAAGTGCCAGGTGAAGCAGCAAGTGCTGATGTAGAAGCTGCAGCAGGTTATCCAGAAGATCTAGCTAAGATCATTAATGAAAGTGGCTACGCTAAACAACAGATTTTCAATATAGATGAACCAGCCTTCTATTGGAGGAAGATGCCACCTAGGACTTTCAGAGCTAGAGAGGAGAAGTCAATGCCTGGTACAAAACTTCAAGGACAGGCTGACTCCATTGTTAGGCGCTAATGCAGCTGGTGCCTCTAAGTTGAAGCCAATGCTCATTTACCATTCCAAAAGTCCTAAGGCCCTTAAGAATTATGCTAAATCTACTCTGCCTGTGCTCTATAAATGGAACAACAAAGCCTGGGTAACTGCATATCTATTTAAACATAGTTTACTGAATATTTTAAGCTCACTGTTGAGACCTACTGCTAAGAAAAAAAAAAGATACCTTTCAAAATATCACTGCTCATTGACAATGCACCTGGTCACCCAAGCTCTCTGATGAAGATGTGTAACAAGATTAATGTTGTTTTTATGCCTGCTAACACAACATCCATTCTGCAGCCCATGGATCAAGGAGTAATTTTGACTTTCAAGTCTTATTATTTAAGAAAGACATTTCATAAGGCTATAACTGCTATAGATAGTGATTACTCTGATAAATATGTTTAAAGTAAGTTGAAAACCTTCTGGAAAGGATTCACCTTTCTAGATGCCATTAAGAGCATTCATGATTCATGGGAGGAGGTCAAAATATCAACATTCACAGGAGTTTGGAAGAAGTTGATTCCAACCCTCATGGATGAATTTGAGGTGTTTAAGACTTCCGTGGAAGAAGTAACTACACATGTGGTGGAAATAGCCGGACAACTAGAATTAGAATACTGAATAAGTGACTGAATTGCTGCGATCTCACGATAAAACTTTAAGGGATGAGGAGTTGCTTTTTATGGATGAGCAAAGAAAGTGGCTTCTTGAGATGGAATCTACTCCTGGGTGAAGATGCTGTTAAGATTGTTGAAATGACAACACAAGATTTCCAATATGACATCAACTTAGTTGATAAAGCAGCAGCAGGGTTTGAGAGGATTGACTCCAATTTTGAAAGAATTTCTACCGTGGGCCAAATGTTATCAGACAACATTGCATGCTAGAGAGATCATTTGTGAAAGGAAAAGTCAATCAATGCAGCAAACTTCATTGTTGTCTTATTTTAAGAAACTGTCACAGTCACCCCAACCTTCAGCAACCACCACCCTGATCAGTCAGCAGCCATGAACATTGAGTCAAGACTCTCTTACAGCAAAAAGATTGTGACTCGGGGCTTCCCTGGTGATGCAGTGGTTGGGAGTCCGCCTGCCGATGCAGGGGACACGGGTTCGTGCCCCGGTCTGGGAGGATCCCACATGCCGCGGAGCGGCTGGGCCCGTGAGCCATGGCCGCTGAGCCTGCGCGTGCGGAGCCTGTGCTCTGCAACGGGAGAGGCCACAACAGTGAGAGGCCCGCGTACCGCAAAAAAAAAAAAAAAAAAGATTGTGACTCACTGAAGGCTCAGATGATGATTAGCAT
>RJWK010029289.1:0-25301 GCA_004363435.1 Platanista minor | reverse complement strand
CTGGTAACCACTAGTTTATTTTCTGTATCTGCGAGTCTGTTTCTGTTTTGCTATATACATCCATTTGTATTAGCTTTTAGATTCCACATATAAGTGATATCATATAGTATTTGTCTTTCTCTGACTTATTTCCCTAAGGATAATATTCTCCAGGTCCATCCATGTTGCTGCAAATGGCAGAATTTCACTCTTCTTTATGGCTGAGTAATATTCCATTGTGTATACATACCACAACTTCTTTATCCATTTGTCTGTTTCAGGGACACATAATAGTGATTTGATATTTATATACATTACAAAATGATCACCATGATAAGTCTAGCTACCATCTGGCACCATACAAGTTATTATAATATTATTGACTCTATTCCCTATGCTGTATATTACATCCCTGCAACTTATTTATTTTATAACTGGAAGTTTGTACCTCTTAATCCCTTCACCTATTTCACCCAACCCCCTACCCATCTCCCCTCTGGCAACCACTAGTTTGTCTTCTGTATCCATGAATCTGTTTCTGTTTTTAAAAGTACAATTTGGTCAGAAAATAACAGATTTACTAACTGAACTGCATTTTTTATTCTGTGTGTGTGTGTGTGTGTGTGTGTGTGTGTGTGTGTGTGTGTGTGTGAAACCAGGCTATAAACTGCTAACCTTTATAAATCCAGCATCTGGACTTTTGTCAGTTTCTGAAAAGCAAGTTAAAGTTGGAATAAAAGAAGAAATTTTTGCTATTACAAAGCAAAACTTTGGATATTCATGTCCTTCGGACATCTTCAAGGAAGGAACAATTCTGAGGCCCAAAGAGAAAATAAAACAGCTGGGGGCTGAATGAAAAAGGAAGAACATCGCACACCCGTCAATCACCTGTCTTGTACAGAAAATCAAGCATAGTCAAGTTCAGACAATGGGAAGCAGAAGTGGCCACAGAGATAGTGGTAATAAGGGAGTTGGGGACACAGGAAACAAACTGGAGTGAGGAATTTTGAAGATAAAATTACCGAATTTGCAATTTTAGCAAATCGGTTAAGAACGCTGCTGGTGTGAAATGACACCTTAGTAGATTTATTTGTTTATGGTGATTTTTGTTTAAAGATGTTGCACAATTGAGGTTTTCAAAATTGGTTTGGATGACCCAAGTTTTCTTTTTCTGGGAATTTTTTAACTCAATATAAACAAGTACGTATAAAGAATAATAACAATCACTCAAATTCACACCACCCTGAATTAAGAGTTGTTCATTTTCACAGGGGAAATAAATATGAAGTATGATCATGCCTACTCTGCTTTTATTATGGATCCATGACAAGGGAGCTGTATTTAATAGTGCCCAGCTATACTGGTTGGAAAGAAGTTGAAGTTCTTACATAGCAGTTGGTGAATAGCCCTCGCCCTGGGCCCTTCCCTAAAACTCTTGCACCTGTCTACAACCCAGCACCTAAAGAGTTAGCACCTGGCACAGCCCGGAGCCCCAGGACCTAGGTTACTGTCTCATTGGCCCTTTGAAGCTCCTGAGTGTAAGATTCCGTCCCTACGTACCTCCTTGGCCACAGCAGTCTGGACTCCTTAGCAGTGATGTTGACATCCTGCATGGAAAAGACCATCCTTCCACCCCAACTCCCAAAGGCTGTAGAGGCCCCTGCCCAATGCAGCTCCCCTGGAGTCACCCTCACATGTAGGCACTGCAGCCTCTGCATGACTGACACTCAGGAGTCAGGAAAACAGGTGGGCAGCCAGCAATAGGGACCATTGGTCAAATGCTGCCATTTCCGAGATGGGTCACCTATGTGACAGGAGGAAGGGATACAGGATGGCCCGGACCTGTAGAGGCAGTTCAGGGCCAGAAGCCACCCGGAGTATAGGTCCCTCTTTCTGTAATCCCTGTTGAATTTCATCTCTTTTTTTTTTTTTTTTTTTTTTTTTTTGCGGTTCGCGGGCCTCTCACTGTTGCGGCCTCTCCCGTTGCGGAGCACAGGCTCCGGACGCGCAGGCTCAGCGGCCACGGCTCACGGGCCCAGCCGCTCTGCGGCATGTGGGATCTTCCCGGACCGGGGCACGAACCCGTGTCCCCTGCATCGGCAGGCGGACTCTCAACCACTGCGCCACCAGGGAAGCCCAAATTTCACCTCTTTTTAATGGGACACCTGTTCATCCACTGGCATTAACAATCTTAATTTAATTAATAAAAATGAGAGCTGACACTTACATAGTACTATTTCACTGACAGGCACCATATTAAATGTATTGTACTTTATTGAGAAAAATCCACATCATCGTTATCATCATCCCATTTTTACAGATGAGGAATCTGATGACAGTGATAAGTGGCAGAGCCCAGGAATCAAAACCAGACAATCTAGCAACAGAGCCCATGCACCAGGCGAGCATGCATCCCCTCTCAGCCACCTGAGAGATTAGACTTGACCTAACTAGACATGACATTTCAAGGACAGACTTTCAGTGATTTAGTCAACAATAGAGATATGGAATGTGTGGAAAGCTCGGATAGCTTTATAAGGCCTAGAAGATGTTTAATTTAATTGCTGTTAGTTTAGCAGAATCTGAGAAGAGATCAACGCCATTTATAATATCGTTGACATCCGGAAAGATTTTCCACTTACTGAAGCTACAAGTTATCTAATGACTATAATTTAAGAGGGAAATTGTTGGAAGAGTTTGATGCCATTTCCTGTATCAAATCACGGCCCAGACACTTGCATCATTTCAGTAGGTCAACCACACCAAACAAAAGCTCGCACCAACAATTCCTATACATGAACAAATCATTTAGAAATTATCTGATTTATTTGACGAATCACCATTTGTGCTATCACTTAGAGAATAAAAGAGAATATATTTTTAACTTTTGATGTGTGTGTGTGTGTGTGTGTGTGTATATGTATGCCTGGTTTACATTATCATTCCAGTTAAATATTTGTGTATCAGCTCCTATTCCTACCCAATGAACAAGTGGGTTAGATTTTCACAAATGCTGTCTTGCTAAGTGTATGACTCTGCATCCCATTTTTCTCAGTAACTTCTTTCAATTGCTGCACAGCAATTCCTCTTGAGACATTTCCACATCCCATGTATCCTTTCCCCACTCATGGATGTTCAGGTTGCTTCCAACCCTGTACACTTCTCCCTGTGCACAAGCTGAAGAGCTTCTCTTGGGTATAAATGCTAACATAGAATTGCTGGGCCACAAGATACATACGTTTTCTATTTTACCAGGTTCTGTGGAGTCACTCTCTCCCACCTTCAGTGTCTGGAAATTACCATTTTTCTTTTTATCCTCATCCATACTTGATATTGTTAGACTTTAACTTTTTCAGTCTGATGAGTGAAAATGGTATCCCAATGTTGTTCTCATTTTAATTTCCCTGATTACTGGTTGGGCATCTTTCCTGTGTATTAGCCATTGAGATGTCCTCTTCTGTAAATTGCCCATTCATATTTTTTTCCCATTGAGTCATTTGTCTTTTTCTTTAATTTAATTGGAGGAGTTCTTTATGAAGTCTGGTTGCCCATCCTTTGCTTTCTATATACTGTAGATTACAAATTTGTTCCTTGTCTTTTCTTTTCTTTTTTTTTTTTTTTTTTTTTTGCGGTACGCGGGCCTCTCACTGTGGTGGCCTCTCCTGTTGCGGCGCACAGGCTCCGGACGCGCAGGCTCAGCGGCCACGGCTCACGGGCCCAGCCGCTCCGCAGCACGTGGGATCTTCCCGGACCGGGGCGCGAACCCGCGTCCCCTGCATCGGCAGGCAGACTCTCAACCACTGCGCCACCAGGGAAGCCCTGTCTTTTCATTTTTATGTGATATCTCTGGCCATTCTGAAAATGACATCAAATTGTTCTTTTCCTTCGTGGTTGGAGAGTGGGGTGGTAATCTTATTTAACAGCACCTTCCCTTCCTAAGTTCTTAAAGATAGTTTTCCATTTTTTTTCTAATAGTTCCAGAACTTATTTTTCATGTTAATTTCTTATGGCATCTGGAATTTATTTTTGTGTAAGGTATGGGGTAGGGAGATAAGGCAAGGAGACCCAGAAGGGAATTTTGGAGACAAGATGGCAGCCACAAAAGATAATAGTACAGAAAAAAAAAAGTAATGACATGAAAAGATTTACCATATTATACATTTTTTAAGCCAGTTACAAAACTGCATGTGTATTATTATTGCACTTTTATTAAACTATACACATATTTTTGAAGGATAGATGAGGTCATCCTTGGACTCGTCCTCCCTCCTGGTGGTCCTCATCTCCCATCAGTGTTTCCTCTCCCGCAACCATCTCCCAGGATTGGTCTTTTCTGGTCTCTGTGAAAAGAAGAACTGCCCCCCTAAGAATCATCCTTTGACCTTCTGAGTAATGGGATAGCCAGTTTGCCTGGGACAGTCAAGTTTCCCCTGATTTCTCAACTATTACAAGCACCCCTCCTCACTCAGCACATTTGATACCCACAGTCATCATATTTTAACACATCTCACTTTTCACATATTAAAACATTGATCTAAAATTTGCACTTATCAAACAAAAATATTACAACTCACCATTTGCACTGTTTGACTGTTTAACTTTTGAATACAAATAAAAATTCCAAGTGGTCACAGTGTCAGACAGAGCTGGACTGTAGGACACCCAGTGGATGTCTGGAGAATTGGAGAACAGGCTGGTGTTGGGGGGCAAACTACACGTTTGGTGCCAGAAATGTAAGTAAAAACAGTGCAGAAAGAGGGAAGGGCACCCCCTCTCATTTTAAGAACACATCTCTGACATTTCTGCTTCCGCCCCTCTGGCCAGAACTGAGACGCACAACTTTTTTTATATGGACTTGGAAAACTGGCTGTTAAAAGAGTGCCGAGAATGTTCGCTGAGAGAGCGGTAGTTATTTTGGAAAAATACAAAACAGGCTTAGAGGTTAGGCCATGTGTAGGAAGTTTGGGGCTTGTAACTTTGGATTCCTTTCCTAAGAGATGTGGAGAATTTATTCGTAAAGCAAGCGCATTAGCCAGGATTAAGTTCAGCTGTAACAGAAAACCCCAAAGTAACAGTGGTTTGGTTCTGTATCCCGTTCCTGACCGTATGAAAGTGATAGTTAAACCTCCCTTGACTAGAGGCTCACTGTGTACCAGGTGAGGTCCCAGATGCTTTACATTTAATCTTCACAAGACCCTATAAAGGAGCACCCCACTTTACAGGTGAGAGACTGAAGCTCAGAGAAGGTAGGTAATTTGCCCAAGGTCACACAGCTCCTTTGTGGTCGAGACTTCATGAATCCAGAGCTCTTTCCACTCAGGGGACAACAGGTGCCACCCTCACATCTCCCCCATTAGCGCTAAGGGGGGAGGGACAATACCCAGCTTTCATGCAGTTGACAAAAGCACATTTTCCCAGACTGGCTTTTAGAACATATGTGTTAATGGTTGAAAACTAAAACTGAAATGGGTTTCCACGCTCATTACCACACTGCTCTGTTCATTTTTTTAAATCCCACAGAGCAACATATTTTGGTTGTGCCTCTGGTTCACCAAGTACAACTAATCAGCACATCCCCTCACTCAGACAGAAACCAATGCCAAGGACATGGCGGGTCAAGACACCAGGGATGGTGAGCCTGCAGGCGCTCCCAGACTCCCCAGCCAGCCTCCTTCTCCTCCACACACCACGCTGTGGCTCCGAATCTGGTGTGAGGCTCTCTCTAGGTTCTTTCTCTGTGAGCTCCAGTCAAGAGGTCATGAAGAGCTGAGGAGGCAGGGAAGCCTCGCAGGCATGGGCACTCGGCGTTTCACCAACCACACCAACCTGACTCTCGAAACAGTCCTTCAGGAGAGCAGACACAGCCGCATTTCACACAGAGAAGTTCAGAGACATCAAGTAACTTGCCCTAAGTCACACAGCCTAAAAATAACAGAGGCAGGACTCAAACCCAGGACTTCTGACTCCGAGAACAGAGCTTGATCCTGTTCCCAGGAAGTTCCTCCTCAGTGCTTCCCCTTTTCCCACTCCCTGTTGTCAACTGGTAATTTCCAGAGTGAAGGCTCATCCTACTGGTATGGGTGCCAGAGGTGGGGATCTGGTATTTGTGGACCAGAGGCACCTAGAGACAAGAAGAGAAAGAGAGAAACACACAGAGACACAGAGAGAGAAGCAGAGACAGACAGATTGAGGGAGCAGTCTTCATTCTGGGCAGAAGACACAGTTTAAGAAGCTTATGATCTAGCTAAAGAGCAAAGACACAACACAGGAAGGAGGACTAAAATACAAGAGACCAAGCACACGTTGGCACCATGGGTGACAGAGGAGGGTTGAGTAGGGGAGGGTGGGCTGGAACTGGCCTGGCTGGGTTTGGACAGAGCCCAGTAGGAGGATGGAGGGAAGACCAGCCCGGAGCAGGGCGAGCGGGGGAGGCCCCTCCGCCCAAGGGCGCAGGGCTGCACAGTACTCCTCAGTATGGGTGTTGCCAGGATGCATGGAATCAACTGATGGACATCTAGGTGCTCCCAGCTTTTCACTTACACAATGTGTAATGGATTTCCCTTATGTTGTAGGATAAATCCCCCAGGAAGACAGGGATCTTCCTGTAGGAAGACAGCCCCGGGGCTGCTCTTCTGCCTCTTCCCAGCTCAGGGACATGATGGTAATTTGTGCCCTGATCACATATTTGCAGAGATGTAGGGAAATTAAAGTTTACAAACATATTCTAACCTTTTCAAATGTACCGGGTCTGTAAACTCCACACTGACTCAAATATGGTGGACAATCACTCTGTCTCTTATGTGCTTTGGGAAAATGTCCAAGTTTTCAGATGGATCGGTATTTGCAGGGCTTGTTTAAAAGGGTGTGGGGAGGACACTGACCTCTCGCAGTGACCTCCACAACCCCAGGCACAAGATGGTGAAGCAGGTGCAAGACTGGGAACTGGGTGGTCACAGATCAGGGCTGGACCATGTCGGCCTCTTCGACTGTGTCACAATCCCAACCTTGTCTTTCACTGTCGATCCTGACTTGGACATCCCTTCTCTCATCCACTTCAGTGTCACTTAGACGTGTGTACCTGTTTTCACAGCACCTACAAGATGTGATCTCAGGTAAGTTTGAAATATGTTGAGATATGCTATGAAAGACCAATGTACATTCATTTAAAAAGTAACCAGTTGTAAGGCCACAAAAACAAACAAAACAGAATACATTTCAAAAAGCAGGATGAGTACAGATAACTCTCTAATCACAATGCACGAAACTAGAAAGTAACAGAGGAAACGGGAAACTGAAAAGCAATACAAAGTTCAAAATTAAACAAAAATAAACAAACAAAAAACTATACCTGGATGGAATATTATTCAGCCTTGAAAAATGAAGGAAATTCTGACACATGCTATGACATGCATGAACCTTGAAGACATTATGCAAAGTGAAATAAGCCAGTCACAAAAAGGCAAATACTATATGATTCCACTTGCACGAGGCATCTAAGTGGTCAGATTAATAGAGACAGAATGTGGAATCATTGTTTCCAGGGGCTGGGAGGAGTAGGGGATGGGGAGTTGTTTAATGGGTTTAGAGTTTCAATTTTGCAAAATGAAAAAGTTCATCTTGCATACTGCACAACAACGTGAATAGACTAAACACTACTGAACTATACACTTGAAATGGTTGAAATGATAAATTTTGTGTTATGTGTATTACAAAAAAAAAAAAAAGACCAGAACACAGACATAGGATTATTTCTTAGACGCTGTTTTACTTATGCACAGGGAGAAAAGAAAAAAAGCTTCCCCTTAGTGACAGAGAAAAAAATGCAGGACAAGGTGCCCTAAATTTTAGGCAGGAAATGTATAGACACATTTTACATGAACAAAATCTTACCTAAAACGTTGAGCTGTATAAGAACGCAAATACCTTTGTGTTTTAAAATATCACTTTGCTGAACTGCCAAACTAAGATTTTGTTATGCAAAACAGCCAGCATCAGGGTTTGGTTCAGACCTGTTAAAACTGAATCACAAAAGCAACACTAAACTTCTACAATGTCATATTTTAATAGAAGCTCACTGATGCCATGTTCACCCCTGAGTTTTCTTCTAGAGAGAATAATATGCACATTATGGGAAGTGCAGGGAGACAGGAGTGTATTTTTTGTTGTTGATGTTGTTTAATTGTGTTGTTGCTGCTTTCTTTAAATGAGGATTCATGAAGGTTTTCATCTTCTCAGACCATGTGCAATTCAGAATTACACAGTCGCTCTCTCCAGCACCCAAGCACACAGCCAGTCAGGGACAGACACCATCCTTGTATAAGGAGATCACTAGTGTTACCAACTGTCCAGTGTGACACAAGGCAGACAGCAACACTGGTCTTCTGGCTCTGGGCTCTGTATGTGGCCCGCAGCTCCTTGTCACTCCAAGAGGAAATGGGCACAGATGCCCGTTTTACTTCCTGCCTTTAAAGCACCAGAGTCAGGGCTTCCCTGGTGGCGCAGTGGTTGAGAGTCCGCCTGCTGATGCAGGGGACGCGGGTTCGTGCCCTGGTCCGGGAAGGTCCCACGTGCCGCGGAGCGGCTGGGCCCGTGAGCCATGGCCGCTGAGCCTGTGCGTCCGGAGCCTGTGCTCCACAACGGGAGAGGCCACAACAGTGAGAGGCCCGCGTACCGGAAAAAAAAAAAAAAAAAAAAAAAAAAAAGCACCAGAGTCAAAAGGCACACTTACCCACCCAGGCCTAGTGAAAACCATGCAAGACTTTCAGGCCCTTTCTTGTGCAGTTCAATTTTGCATTAGAAATAAATTACTACATTTTAGCAGCCAGCATGCCTTACCACCCGACATGACTTTCTAGAATAGCACTGCCCGACAGAACTTCCTTGAGGGTGGAAATGTGGCTACTGAACACTTGATATGCAGCTAGGGTGAGTGAATGTAAATTTGTTTAGACTTAGGGTAAATTTGGTTAATTAAAATGTTCATTGTAACAGCTGTATGCAGCTAGTGTCCATATCAGACAGCACAGTTCTAGAAGAAGTAGCACCTTTCTGAACCTTTATTTTTCCTTGGATTTGTCTGCGTCTTTGTCAAAGTACAAACATAGGGACTATGGATACAGCAAGAGCCCTTGTCCTCCCCATCCTCACCCCCAACTCCCCCTGCTGCCCTTTCTGCCATTCCCCCTTCCATCCAAGTTCTCTAGAGGTTTCCAGGACCAAATATTATTTCTAATAACAAAGTTTTCTCACTCCAGTTATAATCACAAATCCCTCTGGGGAGAAAGTCTTATAGCGAAACAAACGGCCTATCCAAAGGTTTCAGAAAATTACTTTTTAAAAACTCTTTGGAGTGGACTATGCAGGGAAATGAAATAAGTATCAAGTTGGTTTGAGTAAGTTATCACATATGCCCCATGAGCTTCAGGGCATGTTTTGAGAAGGTTTTTCTCCCTGCTCCCAAATAACGGACAAATTGTTGATATAATGAGTGATCGAAGGAAGGGCCAGTTGGCAGCCTTTGGAGCAGGAAGGCCTCTGCAGGGAGGAGAATATTAATCAAGGTTTCCCAAGCACGGGGGCAACCAGGAGAAAAACAAGCTTCTCCTTCATGTAAAAGGCAGCTCCTGGGGACAGTTCCAAAAGAGCTTCCCAACTTTAATGTGCATGCACACCACCCGGAGAGTCGTGTTAGAACGCAGATTCGCATTCAGCAGGGCCAGGTGGTGCCAAAGATGTGGGTGCAGAGACCACACGTTACATAGTGAGCCTCTAGGCCTCGATGCTCCTGAAGTCCACTCAGGACATCTGGCAGGCGGCTGCCAGGGCCCTGACTCCCAGCCCACCCCTGCCTGCCGAGGGCTAGTTTCTCTTGAAATGATCATCTTGGAGCCTGTCTCCTAGGAATTCAGCCCACTTTATAAACTCACCTGCTGCAACCAGAGATCAACAGACCTTTTCAAAGTTGACCAAACATATAGGACCAAAGCCCTGAGAGACCAGTGGGAGGCAGCAGTCTGAGTGAATGCATCTGCTCCACAAATTCAGACTAGCCCACAGGGGGTCTGCTCTGAGGCCTGAGGGTCAGGGGGGTACCTGTTAGCACAAATCTAAGCTCCATCCTCCATTCTAGTTTCATTGATAATAACATTGGTGTTTTCACTTATTTCTTGTTCCCTACTACTGCTCACTTAATTCAGCCTTAATTTGGGATGAAATTGATATAATCTGCCCTTTCAAACCATTTTATCTCCATCTACAAAATGAGGAAAATAGGGCACCTATACCTCTCAATTTTGTGAGGATTAAGTTAGTGCACAGAGGGGTTTAGCACCGTCCAAGTATGACAGATGCTTATTAAATGCAAGGTGTTATTACAGGTATTTTATGATGTTTGTTCCATGAATAAGTACAGACTGGGGGGCTTCCCTGGTGGCGCAGTGGTTAAGAATTCGCCTGCCAATGCAAGGGACACTGGTTCGAGCCCTGCTCTGGGAAGATCCCACATGCCGCGGAGCAACTAAGCCCATGCGCCACAACTACTGAGCCTGCGCTCTACAGCCCGCGAGCCACAACTACTGAGCCCGTGTGCAGCAACTACTGAAGCCCGCGTCCCCTAGGGCCCACGTGCCACAACTACTGATCCCACGTGCTGCAACTACTGAAGTCCACACGCTTAGAGCCCGTGTTCCGCAACAAGAGAAGCCACTACAATGAGAAGCCCGCGCAGCACAACGAAGAGTAGCCCCCGCTCGCTGCAACTAGAGAAGGCCCGCGGGCAGCAACGAAGACCCAACACAGCCATAAATAAATAAATAAAAATTTTTAAAAATTATTAAAAAAAAAAAAGTACAGATCGCTCTCTAATAACAGTCTCCCTCTTTACCTCCAGACCCAATGCCCGCTCGGTATTTCCACCAGAAGCAAACCTTTCATCTTTTCTCCAAAAATCAGTCTCCCTCGCCATCCTGTCAGAGGTGCCATCACTGTCCCTCCTCTCAGAGGCAACTAACCCACAGCCATTTCTGCCTCCATATCCAAGTACATCAGTTCTGCCTTCACAAAGCCTCTTGAATACACCCTCTTCTGTCTCCACGGCTCACACCTTGTCACCTGTTCTTGGACTCCTGCAGTCAATACCTTCTCACGAGTCTTCCTGCCTTTGCCTCTCTCCTTTCCATCTCCATTACAGGAACTGCCTCCAGGTCAGTCTTTCCCAAGCACCACTGGAGGTTTCAAAACAATCCTAATACGTAGTTCCAAAGACTTTTTTTTTTTTTTTTTTTAAAGCAATGGAAGCATAGTCGCAATAAGTGCCTGACTTCCTAGGGGACTACTTGGGAAAGGGCCACACACATGTATCCTGATGCTTATGAAACTGCTCCACAATCACTGTGGTACCTTACAGCCACGTTCGCAGGTACAGTTAAAGAGATGCAGATCTTCACTGCCGCACCCATACTCAGGGAGTTCCCTATAGTAGCTCAGTCTATTGAGGGAGACTTAAGTCTCAGGGTGGATGAAGCTGTTTCTCAGAGAGAGCACTGGTTTTGTTTGGATTTTTCCCTTTACATATCTGCTGTGGTTTTGTCACCAAGCAAAATCATTGCTATTATTTCCTCATTAACTGCTAGGGATTTTAGGACCTAGTATTATTTTGGAATTCATCTAGTTCAAAATAAGTATTTCCGAAAGAGCAAGTTCACTTGAAGATAGTGATGACATTTGAGAATGAACATGCTCTATTTTTCAAATTTGAAGGGCCAGTTGTTGGTCCCTCAGTTAAAAGCAACTCCTCGATTCAACCACTAGATGGCATTTGAGCCCTGGTGACAGAGGAGTCAGTGGGAATTTGGAAGAGGTAGGCCACGACTTCCTTAACCAACCATAACAGGCTTGTCACTTCAGAGCTAATTCTTATTAAAGGCAAGAACAAAATACTTGATTACCATCAAAGCAAGAGCGGAAAATAAAACCAGACAGGTGACTGGGAAAATAATTCCACACAAGAGTCTGTAAGTCATGATGCTCCCTAGTCCCACTCTCTGGTTCCATTCCCCCTCCTTCTGAAAACGACAGATTCTCCAGGGTAAATGCCCCCAAATCCCTGTAGTTTAGTGCCTATTCTCATCTGCAGCCTCATCACTGCTAAGATCCCCACCTTCCCTCTGAGCTCAATTCTCCAAAGTGCAATCCCGTAAGTACTCAAAGGCAGTTCATTCACATGGGCCCCTCCTAACTCACCAAGCAGAGAAGCAGCTTGCTCCTGCCACCCCAATGCCAAATTAAACACGGCTGTCATTCCCCTTCCACAAGATCTTATGAACCAAGTCTGAACTCTGGGGGCAGACACTGGACACGTCTATGGAGATTAAAAACTTCTAGATTTCTCAAGAAAGCACGCAAATCCTAAATCTGAACAGGTTTTCTTGACCTCTCCTTCCTCAGGTAAAGAGGTGTTTTTGTTTGTTTTGTTTGGTTTTTGAATTCGGCCGTGCAGCTTTTCGGGATCTTAGTTCCCCAACCAGGGATCAAACCCGGGGCTCAGCAGTGAAAGCAACGAGTACTAACCACTGGACCGCCAGGGAATTCCCTCAGGTAAAGAGTTTTAAACACAAAACTACAGTTGGCAAACCTGACCTTTCTTATTGGTGAGCAGGAAGTTCTCCTTGGAGTAATCAAATAACCATCACCCACATATTTTGAACAGTTCTGCTCTCAGTCAGATATTAAGTTTCTTTGCAAGGGCTACTCTGCAAGCAGAGAGTAAATTATACATTTAATCTTCCAATTAACCCATCATACACCTCCTAGAGGCAAGCCACATGCATCGCTTTTAAAATCTGGTCCAACTTCTGTTTTTTAGCCACTTCATTACAGCAGGACAATCTTTGAGTACATTCAGCCAAATGTTCTCAGTGGAAGAGAGGGGCAGGGGCAGAACATCAAGTGATGTTTGGTGGAAAAGGATGCCAATTGCTTTTCCATGAATTCAAAGGCTACCAGTACAACATATACTCCCAAGATGTAGAAAGAACCTCCGTAATTATTCATGAATCAAAAAGGTGGATTCGTGTGTTCCAATAAAATTGGATTTACAAAAACAGGCATGGGCCATAGTCTGCTTTAAAACAAGCCTCAAAGGATTAAACTGATCTGCAAGTAAATTAACTACCTGTGAGAATAAAGCCCAATACAAAGAACACAAAAGCCAGCAATGTAACATCAACAATGTATACCATCCTTCGTAGGTACTAGACCTACAAAGAACTGGAAAATGACCTTCTGAGAGAAAAATCAGTCAATAGAAATAGACCCAGAAATGACAAATGATGGAATTAGCAGATAAGGACATTTAAAAAGCTATTATAGCAAACTATTACATATAAAATGGATGGACAACAAAGTCCTACTGTATGGCCCAGGGAACTATATTCAATGTCTTCGGATAAACCATAATAGAAAAGAATTAAAAAAATAAAAAAGTGTGTGTGTGTGTGTGTGTGTGTGTGTGTGTGTGTGTATATGTACATGTACAACTGAGTCACTTTACTGTACAGCAGAAATCAACATAACATTGTAAATCAACTATACTCCAATTAAAAAATAAATAAAAAATAATTAATGATACATTTTCCAATCCAAAAAAAGAGCTATTATAAACTTTAAATGGAGTATAAACTACAATAATATTGAATCACTATGCTGTACACCTGAAGCTAATATTGTAAATCAACTATACTTCAATAAGAATTATACATATTAAAAAATTAAAAATAAAAAGCTATTGTAAACATGCTCTTTATGCTCAAGAATGTAAAGGAAAATACAAATACTGTTAGAGAAATGATGTAAAAAAGAACACACTGGAACTTTGCTAAAGACAAATGAAATATCTGAAATGAAAATTTCACTGGAAAGGAATAATAAAAAATAGATCCTGCAGAAAAAAAGGTCAGTGAACTTGAAAGCCTGCAGTAGGATTTATACAAGATGTGGAACAGAGGAGAAAAGGAATAATAAGTATTTAAAAGAACAGAGCCTCAGTGACCTGTGGAATATCAAGCAGTCTTAAGAGACATGCCTACCACAACATGATAAAACCCACCATAACTGTAAGGATAGAGAGGTCAAAAGTAAAAGGACAGAAAAAGATGCATATTGACATAGTATCAGATAAAGCAGGCTTCAGGACAAAAAATGTTGCCAGTTACAAAGGACATTTCATAATGACAAAAGGGACAATTCAACAAGAAGACATAATAATCCTAAATGTGAGTGCAGACGATAACAAAACTCCTAAACGGAAAAAGCAAAAACTGACAGAACTAAAAGGAGACATATATGCAAATCCACAACTACAGTTGGTGATTTCACCTTCTCTCTCTCAGCAACTTACAGAACAAGTGGAGAGAAAAAAGCAACTAAGTATACAGGAAACTTGAGCTCTACCAATCAATGTGACCTAACTGGCATTTACAGAACATTACAGCCTGCAGAATACACATTATTTTCAAGTGAACAAGGAGCAATCACCCAAACAGACCATATGGTAGACCATAAAACAAATTTCAATAAATCTAAAAGGACTGAAATCATCCAGAGTATATTCTCAAACCACAATGGAATTAAATTATAAATCAATAACAAAAAAATTAGAACAGTGTTTGGCGGTAGAAATATAACGCAAGCCACACATGTAATTTTAAATTTTCTACTAGCCACATGTTAAAAAGTAAAAACAGGTGAACTTAATTCTAATAATGTTTTATTTAACCCACTATATCAAAAATATTCTCATTTCAACATGTAAGCAATATTTAAAAATTGAGATATTTTACATTTTTTCCATACTAAGTCTTCGAAATCCAGAAAGTTACTTAGAGCACAACTCGATTTAAACCAGGCACATCTCAAGTACTCAATAGTCACATGTGGCTAGTGGCTACTAGACAGTGCAACTCTACATAGTAGTTTAACAAATATGTTAGAGCTGGTAATTTTAACACCCATCTATAATAAGTCATTGCATTTTTCCCCCTGAAAGGAAAAAATCTTGCCTTGAGACAGACTTTTGAAATATTTACACCTATCTTAAAAAATGTTAACACATCAATCATCGAGGTTACCAATCTGTCTTCAGACTTTCACTCCCTTTTTTCACTCACCCACTATCCCAGTGGGCAAAACCCTTCCCAGTTGTATCCATAGTTCTCAAATTTAGCTACCACTCATTCCATGAATACCTGTTGGCTACTTTGGGGTTCTCCTGTTCTTACATCTGTCAGATGCACCATTGCCTCCCTTTTATTTTTCTTGCACAGACATGAAAGCACACAGGTCCTATGCCTGTTGGTGGTTTATCCCCACCCCCTCATATTTTGGAGTCCATGGGGATAGCCTGTCATCTAGTTCTTGTAAGTGTTGTCCAGGGGTTTTTAGTTGCTACATTTTTATGTAGGGAGTAAGAAAATTCAAAAATCTGAAACACATTCCAGCCATCACCATCATCCCAGAATTTGATTTTCTAAACATATGCATGTATGACTGATAAAACTAAAAATTTTAAAGAGAGAATATTGTCTGCACTCCCCTCCTCAGCTTTATTTCTGGCTCCAAATGTGAATAAAGCAGACACAAAGAAACGATACTGCCGTGTGATACTAGAGTTATGACCTGTAAACACTCCTCCTACACCAGTGACACATTATTAGGCGCTCTCAGCAGAAGGGCACTGGAGGGGCACTACAAGTGGAAGGGGCTTCACTCCCGGTTCTGGTGCTTTCCCTCCTTCCTCCTAATGCATCCTTGTCAGCATGTGGCTTTCTTGCCAACGGGAGGTTCTCTGCCAGCAGCACACACTCTCTGGAATTTTGCTGGCACCTCGTGAAGCACCTTTCCTCCAAGGGTCACAGGCACCCCAACAAGTGACTTCCTAGTGAGTTTCCCTGACACCCTGCCTGCCACCTTAAACTGTGGCACCTCAGCAAACTTCTCCATCCAGTGGGCCACACCACACTGTCTTCCATGAGACCTGAATATCAGCCTTGGGGGATGAGAGAAAGAGCTCTTTCAAGTTTGTTCCTTCCTTGTGCACTCTCTCAGTCTACAAGTAGTGGCTGCTCCCTACATCTGCTATTCAGGTATTCTTTAGAGATGTCTGCCTCTCTTAGCGGTTAATCCCCTGCCAGCTAGTTAATAATTCTTCATATTGAACCTTCCCTGTTCAAATTACTGGTATTTCTTTCTCCTGAATGGATCCTGAACCTTAAATGATAACACAAATCATCCGTAAAATTTACAAGAGGATGTATTTTTTTTTTTTGAGGATGTATGTTTTCTAAATCAATAAGAAAATTAAAACCAGGAAATTACAGTCCATTTAGGAAATGAGAGAAATCAGTGAGAAAGCATAAAACATAATCACAGAAGACCAAAGTCAGTAATTAACATAAAAGCAAATGGATTAGACTCCCTATTAAAATGCAAAGACCCTCCAAATGGGTTGAAATATAAAATCCAACATGACACACTGTTTAAGAGACAACTAGAAATTATATGAAAGTTAAAAATAAGAGAATAATTTATCATGCAAATACAAACAAAAAAGAGGAGAAATATTCTAATATGAAAAACAGTAAAATTCGAGGCAAAAAGCATAAATAGGAGATAAAGAATAACTTTAGATTAGTAAGTCTTCGTTATGAATTGTACCTAACAGGCACAAGTATTTATATCCTAAGTAACAGCATCAAAATATACAAAGCAAAAGCTAGACGGACAAGATGAAATTGAGAGAAATAACTATAATAGGAGACTCTAAGACAATACTATTACTCTATGGTAGTTTATTAACAAAAAAAGAAAACAAAAATTGAATTAACGTGGTTGAATAGATACACACATTCACCTCTATGCCACACAAACTGAATAAACTTTCATTTAAAACACCCATAAAACACTCTTAAAAAATGCCAAGACCCCAAACCGCAATAAATTCTTAAAAACAGAAACCATATAAGCCATATTTTCTTTCAAGGTAAAAATCCTACAAGTAGCAAAAAATGAAATTAAAAAAAAAGGCCAACCACACAGGAATTCTTAAATACTCTTAGTTACTGAACCAAAAACTTAAGACACAAAAATAAACTACTAAAACAAGACACATTAACATAGCTGGGATGTGAACATATTTGAAATTAGAGATAACCAAAAACCTTCAATGTATTCAACTGTATACAAGCAAAAAGTATCAGACTCAAAAAGGTATAGGGAGGAAAAAAATCTAGAGCAAACAAAGGAAATAATACACATAAAATGAGAAAGTAACACATTTTAAAACAAAATCACAATTGATAAATCCACAGTTTTCTTTTTTTTTTAAGGGAAAAAAAGATACCTTTAGCAAGTCTAATCAAGGGGAAAAAAAATGGTAGAACTAAGATAAATTTCTTACAACTTCCAAGTAGCAACAAGCTTAATAGAAAAGAGACTTTTTTGTTCTCAATTAAAATTACCCAATGTTAAATTTCAACAAAATGAGTTTTCTGGAAAAGTACAAATTTAGTAAATAATAAACACGAAAGGAGATATACATTTTAAAACAAAAAATTTTAAAGTTACTTAAACTTAAAAAAACATAACATACGAATAGCCACAAAAGAAACTGGTAGTTATCAAAAAGTTATTTCCTAAAAGGAGTCTGAACTCAAAAGTTTTATAAGCATGGTCCTTCAATTCTTCATGGAACAAATCACTCCCATGCTATAACTGCTATATTAACTGTTATATATAACTACAGAAAAATATATACAGCTATCCTATTTACTTTACAGAGCTAGCAAAATCCCTATGTCAAAACTTGGACGATAGCCCAAAAGACCAAACTCACTCATGTAAAAAAGCAACTTTCCTAAATAAAATATTAGCAAATCAAATTCTATAGTAGCAATAGGGCAGTCACATTTTAGGAGAAATGGATTCCAAAGGACATCCCATATTTCAAAACTAATTTTCCCAGGAAAATAAATGTAAAGATAGAGGATGCATGGCTGGAGAGCGTTAAGTCTACAATCACTGTATTTTTTTCTTTGAGGCTACTTTTTCTTATCTCACCATTATTTCTCATATTGATAATCTCAAAGAGAGCTCTCACTCATAGTGGTGCTTTCTTTTGGCTCTTTATCACATTTAATTTCTGCCCCAAATTTACTGAAACTTGAACGTGCTTTTGAACACTAGTTTGTATACCACCACTGAATGAACGCCTGTAAGAGAATACAATAAAGGTGAATGTTAAAACAGCCACCCAAATTGCTCTCAGAGGGTGTTGGTAAAGAACCCCGAGGCATTACAGGACACTGACAAAGGATGGCACATCTGTTTATCAGTTAAAGCTGTACTGTTAAAAGGCAAAATCATGGGCAGTTTACAATTGCAGAAAGACTGCCAGTTTCAAAACGATGAAATTCTTCGTCATTTTTTAGGATATGGGTATGTGCATTACTTCAAATTTCAAAAACAAAGTGACTCTTTATTAATATTATTTGATCGGCTATTTTTAAACCTTATAAGTCAAGTCTACATACGAAGCAAGTAAACTGTAAATCTTTAAAAAAAAATTTTTTTAACTAACTGATCTGATTCCAGGAGTTCAAAGATGGTTTGATGTTGGAAAATCTATTAAAGCATCATCAACAAATCAAATGAAGAAAAAACCAAAAAAAAAGAGATCATCTTAATGGATACCCAAAAAGTATATCTGACAAACTTCCAGAGCCATTTCTAATTCTTTAAAATCTAAAAATAGAGGGTATTTCCTTTCTAGATAAAGAAAAGAATACCTGACTCAAAACAGCCAACCTATAGGTAAAACGCTATTGACACACCCATTAAAATGAGAAATAAAACAAGAATGTCCACTATCACCATCGTCATTATCTAACATTTCAGCCAACAAAACATGCAATAAAAATTAAAACTATTACAAGAAACATTATCATTAACCATAGATCAAAGTATTTCCTAAAAGTACATGTGAAATTACTGAAAAAAGTACTAGAATTAAGTGACTAGATACCTGGAAAACATAAATTTATTTATAAGGACTACAGATGAGACTACAGAATTATTACTGCTCAAATTCTTCCAACCTGTCTCCATCAGGACTGGCTCTATCCTAGTTTGAGTCGCTACTGTTGTTTGCCTGGATTACTGCATCAGGCTCCTACATTAACTGGCTTCCCTACCTTCAGCCTGGTGAGACATAACAGTATAGCCACAGGATAAATCTGGCAGTCTCATTCCTTTGCTAAAATCTTCTCACAGCTTCCCATCATAGTTAGAATAAGACCCAAATTCCTTACGACAGCTTCCTATATGGCCCTATCCAACCAGGACTCATACAAATGCCATTGTTGACACTCTAATCACACTGTCTTCCTCTCTGCTCCTCAAATACACCAAAGCGGCTTTGTGCTAGTTCTTCACTCTGTCGGCACTGCTCCTCCCTGAACCACACAAGGATGGCTCCTTCTAAGATGCCAACTACATCTCCTCAGAGAGCTCTTTGATCATCCAACCCAGAGCAGCCACCCAGGTACTATCTCTCATCACCCTATTCTAATTCCCTCCACTAAATCTAAAGTTCACAATCTGATACTTTTCCCTGTATGTTTGGTATTCCTCCCACTAATGTCACCTACATGGGAGCAAGAACTTTGTCTTAGTAACTGTTCATCTCCAAAACTTAAATAAGCGCCTGGTGCATAAGAACAGTCTCTCTTCTTCCCTGAATTTTCATTGTCTATCATCCTCAATAGACTGTAAACGCCACAAAACAGGAACCCTGCCTATTTTAGTCACTGTTCTATCTCCAGGACTCAGACACTGGCTATATAGTCAATAAATATCTGACGAATGAATGAGTCCCTCCATCCCCTCCCTGTAATTCCTAGCAGTCTAAGATTAAGCAAACTCTCTGGTGAGTCCAAGATATTACTGGCTTATATTGAACTGTAGCCAACTAACGATTCTATATGAATTGTTATAACGGTAGATCTTCCCACCTCTATGCATTCCCCAAATTCTACACTTGTGTGACTGACTTGTTTAGATAAACAAGGAGCTTTAATAAAGTTTGATAGTACTGTTGAAATTAATCTTTAAAATGCCTTTGTCAAAAAAGTATTTACAAGAAAATAACAGGTCAAGGGCTTCCCCGGTGGCGCAGTGGTTGAGAGTCCGCCTTCCGATGCAGGGGACACGGGTTCGTGCCCCGGTCCGGGAAGATCCCACATGCCGCGGAGCGGCTGGGCCAGTGAGCCATGGCCGCTGAGCCTGCGCGTCCGGAGCCTGTGCTCCGCAACAGGAGAGGCCGCAACGGTGAGAGGCCCGCATACCACAAAAAAAAAAAAAAAAAAAACAGGTCAAGAAAAATTAAATCTTTTGAGTCCTAATCCATGACCTGTGTTAAGTGGCTGGGCAGAGAAGAGACCTCCCTAAAGTTACACTGAAAAAAACAGAGGTATTAAAAAGTTAATCTATCTTGTCAACTTATAGAGAAATGACCATCCTATGCAAAAACGGTCAAAACTAACAAAGCCACAAAAGGATTGCCTCTTAAGGATTTAAATTAAGATACTGGATCGCCATTTTGATCACCCAAGAGTTACTCATTAAATATGACACAGAGTACATATTTGCTGGTTTGTGGGCACTCTAAGTATCTAATTACTTCAAACAAAAGGCTACATTCTCAATTTTTTATATTTTGTTTTTATTCAACAGTTTACTCACAGGCAGCAGTTTAAAATCAGGCTTTTAAAATTAAAGGCCAAAACTAAAAAAAATCTGCAAATATGACACTTCTAAAAGAATGATCGTCTTAATAATTTAAACCCTAAAATGTCCTGTGGAGTTAAAGTCTTTATACATAAATGTGTAAGATCGATATCACTTAAAATAAACAACTGAAAAACCACAGATGGTGGGCAAATTTGTCAATGAAGATAAACATCAGTATCAGCCTTCCAGGGTATGAACACCAGCAATTAATTCATCTTGTAAGAGAATATGCTTCAGAATTTGGCCTTTAAAGTCTCTTTCTCCAGCAGCAAATCAGCATATCTATGCTGAAGTTCCTTTTCTCTTTCCTGTTGTCGCTGAACATCTTCTTTTAGACACTTGAAGAAACAAAACCATTAAATAATTTTTTCATATGTAAGCACACTGAAAATTAAAAATATCTTATGGTACTTTATCATCTTACAAACAGCTGAGTTAAGTCAACACTTTCAAGAGGTAAGTATTCCCCAAAGAGAAACAAAAATAGTAACTACTTCTGCTATAAAACCAGTCCTGTGGCCATTCTTTGATTTGGTCATACAACTACCATCTTGTTATATAAAACCTCTGCTGCTATCTCAAATAAACAAGCCATTATTATCCTATCAATACCCACAAATGCACTTTAAAAAGCCCTGGCTGCCCTTTATCTGGGCAGGGGCTATCATGCACACTTGGCAAATAAAGTTAAACCAAATCTGGCCAAAGGAACTTGATGCTCTGGGATGACTAGCTACTGATATATTCCCAGCATCCTAAATTACAAAACAAAAAGACACTGGTTTAATGTACCTCAGAGAGCTATATGAATGGGATGCAATTAAATTTCAGGGGAAAAAAAATCACAAGGGTTACTTATTCCATTTCACAGTGCATCTATATACAAAACAAAAAATCAGTACAGGAAAAGCCTGTGTATCCAAAACTGGCCTGGTCTATCCACCTACACACAGGCAATTCTAGACTAGAAAGTCAAAAACTTTAGGCTCTCACTGAAAAAAAGCCAGTCAATGTCAACTGCAAAAGACAGCCTGCACAGGAAAGGAGAAGAAGAAAGCCCTGATTATTCTTTGGAGCTTTCTTTCTAAGCAATGCTTCAAGGCAATAACGTTACCTCTAGCCTCCGGGGAATAGCAGAATCTTCATGTTTCTTGAGTTCTTCAAAAGTGCGTAACTCCAAGTAAGCCTGCTCAATTTGGTCCCATAAGTCATTCAACTGTTTCATGAGACCCATTGCACGAGACTGGTAACCCCCAAGCAAAATTTTCATCTTCTTTTCCATCTTTGCAGCTCTCTTCGCTTCTGTCGTCATGTGACCCCTGTTTATCTGGGGGTCGGGGAAGATCACATCAGCACACATGAGAAAAGCAGGCTAAATAACAGGACTAAAAAGGTACAACTGGTCATCTACTACCTCAAAGCAAAAGTGCATTAGATGCAATCTCTATCAAATTCCCCATGACATTTTTCAGAGAACTAGAAGAAATAATCCTAAAATTTATATGGAACCATAAAAGACCCAAAATTGCCAAAGCAACCCTGAGGAAAAAGAACAAAGCAGGAGGCATAACCCTCTCAGACTTTGGACAATACTACAAAGCTACAGTAATCAAAACAGCACGGGGGCTTCCCCAGTGGTTAAGAATCCACCTGCCAACGAAAGGGACATGGGGTCAAGCCCTAATCTGGGAAGATTCCCACATGCCACAGAGCAACTAAGCCTCTGCACCACAACTACTGAGCCTGCACTCTAGAGCCCACAAGCCACAGCTACTGAAGCCCACATGCCTTAGAGCCCGTGCTCTGCAACAAGAGAAGCCACCGCAAGGAGAAGCCCACGCACCACAACGAACAGTAGCCTCCACTCACAGCAACTAGAGAAAAGCCTGCGTGCAGCAACGAAGACCCAACGCAGCCAAAAATAAATAAATAAATAAATATAAATAAATAACAGCATGGTACTGGCACAAAAACACACATATGGATCAATGGAACAGAATAGAAAGCCCAGAAATAAACCCACACACGGTCAATTAATTTTTGACAAAGGAGGCAAGAACATACAATGGGGAAAAGATAGTCTCTTCAGCAAGTGGTGTTGGGAAAGTTGGACAGCCGCATGTAAATGAATGAAGTTAGAACACACCCTCACACCATAATAAACTCAAAATGGCTTAAAGACTTAAATATGAGACATGACACCATAAAACTCATGGAAGAGAACACAGGCAAAACATTCTCTGACATAAATTATACCAATGTTTTCTTAGGTCAGTCTCCCAAGGCAATAGAAACAAAAGCAAAAATAAACAAATGGGACCAAATCAAACTTATAAGCTTTCGCTCAGCAAAGGAAACCATAAACAAAACGAAAAGACAACCTACTTGCAAATGATGTGACTGACAAGGGCTTAATTTCCAAAATATACCAACAGCTCATATAACTCAATAACAAACAAACCACCCAATCAAAAAATGGGCAGAAGACCTAAATAGACATTTCACCAAAGAAGACATAGAGATGGCCAATAGTCACATGAAAAGATGCTCACCATCACTAATTATCAGAGAAATGCAAATCAAAACTCCACCTCACACCAGTCAAAATGGCCATCATTAAAAAGTCTACAAATAACAAATGCTGAAGAGGGTGTAGAGAAAAGAGAACCCTCCTACACTGTTGGCGGGAATATAAACTGGTATAGGCACTATGGAAAACAGTATGGAGATTCTTCAAAAATCTAAAAATAGTTTCCATATGATCCAGCAATCCCACTCATGGGCATATATCCGGACAAAACTATAATTCAAAAAGATGCATGCACCCCTATGTTCACAGCAGCACAATCCACAATAGCTAAGACATGCAAACGACCTAAACGCCCACTGACAGATGAATGGATAAAGAAGATCTGGTACATACATACATACAATGGAATACTACTCAGCCATAAAAAAGAGTGAAATAATGCCATCTGCAGCAACATGGATGGACCCAGAGATTATCATATTAAGTGAAGTAAGTCAGAAAGAGAAAGACAGATACCATATGAGTTCACGTCCATATATACGGAATCTAAAATATGACACAAGTGAACTTACCTATGAAACAGACTCACAGACATAAAGAACAGACTTGTGGTTGCCAAGGGTGGGCGGCAGGGGAGGGAGGGATGGACTGCAAGTTTGGGATTAGCAGATGCAAACTATTATATATAGAATGGATAAACAACAATGTCCTACTGTATATCACAAGGAACTATATTCAGTATCCTATGATAAATCATAATGGGAAAGAAAAAAAAATACATTAGAGTTTTTTATACTTCAACTACCTTAATACAAAATTAGGCTTAAGGGCCACCCTGGTGGTACAGTAGTTAAGAGTCTGCCTGCCAACGCAGGGGATGTGGGTTCGAGCACTGGTTGGGGAAGATCCCACATGCCGCGGAGCAACTAAGCCCGTGCACCACAACTACTGAGCCTGTGCTCTAGAGCCCGGGAGCCACAACTACTGAAGCCCATGTGCCACAACTACTGAAGCCCGCGCGCCTAGAGTTCCGCAACAAGAGAAGCCACCACAATGAGAAGCCCGCACACCGCAAGGAAGAGTAGCCCCCACTCACCGCAACTACAGAAAGCCCACGCGCAGCAACAAAGACCCAACACAGCCAAAAATAAATAAATAAATAAAATTTAAAAGACAAAACAATCAAAGTTAGGCTTAACAAGGGCTTCTCCTGCACTTGAACAGTTTTTACAGGTTAGTCCCAAATAAATTATTCATAATAACATCACCCATGATTCAATCTCAAAGAAGGCTTGAATTTCACAGTATGGGGAAAACTAACCTTTACCTCCAGAAATAACGTTTGCCATCATTAATCTGAAACAACTTTGGGACTGATAGCAATGCATCGTCACCATCTATATCTCAAAAATGCACTTCTATATATTATACGTCAAGCACATTTTTAATAACTGAATAATATCCAATGTACCAGAGCTGTGATCAAAACATAACCCCTTCAAAGTACAAAATTACTTGATTATTTTTATAAGGTTATAATCGTAAATTTGGCATAAAACCAAATAAGGGAAAGAGAATATCACATTTGGTAACAAAAAAAAACTTTGCAATTTTTGAGGAGCAAAAAGACACCATAAAATTAAGAGAAATGACAGTTTTCCTATTAAATATGTATACTGAGCACAAGTGGGCTGCCTCCTCAGATGAGTTTAAAATTAGGTGAAAAGAACTTAAACTGTATAAACTCAAAAGAGAACTGGAGGGCTTCCCTGGTGGCGCAGTGGTTGAGAGTCCACCTGCCGATGCAGGGGACGCTGGTTCGTGCCCCGGTCCAGGAGGATCCCACAAGCCGCGGAGCGGCTGGGCCCATGGCCCATGGCCGCTGAGCCTGCGCGTCCGGAGCCTGCGCTCTGCAACGGGAGAGGCCGCAGCAGTGAGAGGCCCGCGTACC
>RJWK010029288.1:0-25349 GCA_004363435.1 Platanista minor | reverse complement strand
TCCGCGGCATGTGGGATCTTCCCGAACATAAACAACATTATCAGAAACCGGCATTCAGAAGCCCTGAGCCCCTGGGAGAACTTTAATTTGCTGACCCCTACAGAAATCTTAGGCCTTTCCGCATAATTATAAAACCCCAAGAGTTTTGCCTGCTTGAATGATTTGTTGGCACACATACACCACCCTGGCTCCTTGCTCTTATTGGCCAATTATAAGCATCTCTGTTGGGGATGTAAACCAGGCTCTTTTGAGACAACACAGGAAGACTGAAAGAAATTCTCTTTTCCTGGTGAAATGTTCTTATTGCGGGTCACCGGGAGTGACTGAGGTACGTCAACAGGAGCAGGGAGGGGGTGAAATTACATTGGTTAGCATGTGTTTGGTTACAAATCATTTAACCTCACATCAAAATGGCATTAAGCCCAAAAGGGAATCTCTAGGCTCCTGGAACTCAAACATCGACCAAGGAAGCAATCTTCAGGCACAGCTCAATGCGGGGGCTTTAAGCATGTCATCAGGCTCAGTCTCTTTCTATATCTCCCATGTGTCTTTCTCTGTGTTGGCATCTCTCTCATGGGAAAGATAGTCCCTGTTGCTCCCAAGCTCCTAGAAGAGAGTCTCACAGGGTCACCTGAACCAGTCACTGTGCCACTGGAGGATGAAATATACCCATTGGCTAGACCTGGGTCACATGCCCAATCCTGTATCTGGAGTATGAGGCCAATCCTATCTGAACCATATGGACTGAGGGTGTCAGAGTGGTGAGTACTCCCCACCTTCCCCCCGAAAATCGGGGTGCTGCACCCAGAAGAAGGGAGATGGGTGCTGGGCAGATAAAAACAATGGATATCCATCAGAGCACTCCTCTGGGTTAGGATTGCAGAGCACACCACGGTCTTCCTGGGGCAACTTGAAAGTGGTCACTTTAGTGTCCATTATGGGTTGTTGAATTGTGTCTGGGAAAAAAAAAGTACAATGACAATATTAAAAAGCTCCCAGATTCTGAGGACCTACAGTGTAACAATCTCCCTGCTCCATAGTTCTCCTACATCGTTGCCATTCCTGTCCTCAACCCATATCAGTATCCCCACTTTACAGATGTGAAAACAGAGGTTTTGGAGGGATTCATCACCTGGTCAAGGTGACATGGCTAATGAGCCAAAGCTATGGTTCAAACCTGTGTCACCTGTCAGAACCCCAAACCCAGGCTTCTTTCCTTAAAACAAAAGGCTGCTAGAACAGAGTTCAGAATATTTCCAATTCAACTCCAAACTTTATCACAGGGATAAGTGGCCCCTCCCCCACTGACTTCCAGTCGAGAATATTATGGCCCTGTTGATCTTAAGGCATCGAAATCTCTGGTAATACTTTTACTTTTAATCTGGTAATATTAAAAGTAGTACAAATAGTAATAACAACAGCAGCTGTCATTTGCTGAGGATGTGCTACGTGCCAGGCACCTTTCTTTCTTCTTTCTTTTTTTTTTTTCTTTGCGGTAAACGGGCCTCTCACTGTTGTGGCCTTTCCCGTTGCGGAGCACAGGCTCCGGACGCGCAGTCTCAGCGGCCATGGCTCACGGGCCCAGCCGCTCCGCGGCATGTGGGATCTTCCCGGACCGGGGCACGAACCCGTGTCCCCTGCATCGGCAGGCGGACTCTCAACCACTGCGCCACCAGAGAAGCCCGCCAGGCACCTTTTTAAGTGTTTGTCCTGTCATCTTCACAACCGCTCTCTAAAGCAGGAACCGGGACCGTCCCCATTTCATAAAAGCAGAAACTGCACAGGTGTGGGCAAAACTTGCATTTGAATCCGTGTTCAACTAATTCCAATGCCTCTTCTCTTTCCATGGGAGTTAAATGAATCAGCTTTCTCCCTGGCAACTTGTTCCTTCTTTCTGTGGATTTAGACATTCTAAGCCTTTAAATTAGTGCAGGTTCTGGGGAGTTTGTGTGAGTTCTTGTTTGAGCAGCTGTTTGTAGGTGATGAGGTGCTGCATGTCAACATGTAAAGATGTGCGTGGAGGATGGAAGATGCTAAGACCTCACTTGCCCTCGCGTGGAGGGGAGGCACGGCACAGGACTGGCCTGGCCATGGATGCCCTGCAAACTCAGGGTGTGCCGACGATGGGCAGCCGGGCCCGGATGTATGAAGCGTGATGGTGAATCGTTTGTGTCAACTTGGCTGGGCCGTGGGGTGCCCAGGTACTTAGGGAAACATTATTTCTGGGTGTGGCTGTGAGAGTGTTTCCGGATGAGAGTAACAGTTGAATCAGTGAGTCAAGAGGATCAGCCTCCCCGGTGTGGGTGGGCCTCATCCTATCTGTTGGAGGCCTCAAGAGTAGAAAAGGCTGAGTAGAAAGGGTGACTCTCTTTATCCCTCTCTCTGTCTCTCCCTGACTCTCTTGGAGCTGGGACGGCAGCCTTCTGCCTTCAGACTTGGACTCAGACTGGAACTTAGAGCATCGGCTCTTCTGGACCTGAGGCCTTCAGGCTGGCTCTTCTGGGAATGTTCTCCTCAGCCTCCATATCATGTGAGCCAATTCTTTATAATAAATCTCTGCACGTTTATATACACGTATATACACATACGGTCATCCCTCAGTATCCGCAGGGGATTGGTTCCAGGACCCGCCGTGGATACCAAAATATGCAGATGCTCAAGTCCCGTAGTCAGCCCTCTGTATCCGTGGTTCCACATCTGCAGATTCAATCAACCACTGATCATGTAGTACTGTATGTATTTATTGAAAACAATCTGCATACAAGTGGACCCGTGCAGCTCAAACCCATGTTGTTCAAGAGTCAACTGTATATATCCTATAGATTCTGTTTCTCTGGAGGACTCTGACTAATACAGAGGACCACAGGGCATACATCATCTCCCTGATGATTCAGGCCAGATTTTTTCCGAAAGGCAGTGGAAATTCTCACTGCCCATCACCCTGGAATGAGGTCAGACAATGAGAAAGCGGAGAGGTGGGCCTTAAGCTGGGCGGTCGGTGTGAACCCCAAGGCAGGTGATGCCCTGAGCACCGGGCGCACTGACACAGTGTGGGGGTGCGGAGTCCTTAAGCGTCCAGGGAGTTGGGTCTCTGGTCTCTGAGCACGTTCCCTCCAGTCGCAGTTAGAAGCCGACACTTCACTTCCGCTCTCCTCCCACGGCCCTGGAACACTCAGTCGAGTCAGCATAAAAGTTGCAGCCTGTTCTTCGCTGCCACCGTGGGCAGCAAGGTCTGTCCCGTGCTTGAGGGGAGCCGCGCAGGGCAGAGCGGCAGCTGGAGGCTGAAGGAGGGGAGCTAAAGCAGAAGGAGCAGCGCCTCATGGGAAACGTGAAGCAGTGTCCAGAGAACCGTGGCTGGCCGCAGGGACAAGCAAGATGAATTTGTGAAACATGCATGCGCTCCCCAGTGGGGTAAGCCTGGCTTTACAAAGGAAAAGAAAAAGAGGAAGAGAAACACACACATACACACACACACACACACACACACACACACAGAAAGAAAGGAAGAAAGGGAAAATGGGAGGGGGAGAATCTTCTAGAAATTGAGTGGGATGGAAGCTTGAGCCTCGTAATGAAGATCTTAAAAGGAAATAGAGCACCACAGACTGGTAAAATCTGGGGCCTCCTCGTGAATGAATGAATTTTTAAAAATGTGTGCCCAGGTGCTGGACTGAGTCCTTTCCATGGCTCATTTAATTCACTCCTCAAAATAGCACCAAGGTCAGTATGATTATCTTACTTTATAGATGATGATATTGAGACCCAGAGAGGTTTACTAAATTACTCAAGGTCACACAGCTAGGAGCTAGTACCGTCAAGAACTGAGTCTAATTCTGTCAGACTCCAAATCAGGGACTCTTAACTGCTACACTCAAGATTCTTAACATGTGATCTGCAGAACAACATACCCGAAAGACCTCTGTTTAAAAGGGGGAGGGAGAGGGAAAGAGGGCAGGAAATTTGACCAAATAAAATTGGAAAATGTAACATTATCACCCACTTGGAAAGTCACACGGTGCAGCAGCATGCTGAGAGGCTGCAGAGGGGCTGTTCTGGTTAGCTACTGCTGTGTAACAAACCAGTATGTGATAGTTAATTTATGTGTCAACTTGGCTAGACTATGGTACCCACCTATTCAGTCAAACACTAGTCTAGGTGATGCTGTGAAGGTATTTTTTTAGATGAGGTTAATGTTTATATCAGTAGACTTTCAGTGAAGCAGATTACCCTCTATAATGTGGGCGGGCCTCATCTAATCAGTGGAAGGCCTCAAGAGAAGGAAAACACTGATGTCCCTGAGAAAGAGGGAGTTCTGCCTACAGCTGCCTTTGGACTTGAGAGATGGAGATAGAGGTGGAATTGGTTTTGTTTCTCTGGAGGATGCTGATAATACACAGCCTAAACTTAGTGGCTAAAAGCAAGAAACATTTTTTATGTTCACTGATTCTATGGCTCAGAATCCAGACAGGGCAGACAGGGTAGCCAGACAGGTAGCCAGAACTACCTTTCCTTCTTCCACGAGGGCTGGGACTTTACCTCAGAAGCCTCTACCAGCTGGGACTAGCACAGCTGGGGCTGGAGTGTGCAGTTCCCAGATAGCTTTTTCACTTACCTGTCTGGCATCTCAACAGGATAACTTTTGGACTGGGCTCAGCTGGGAACGCTGGCCAGAGAATATCCATGTGCTTCTCAGAGGGCTGGCCTCAGGGTATTCAAACTTCTTACGTGCAGCCCAATATTCCAGCAAACGAGATGGAAGTGGCATGGCCTTTTATGATCCACCCTCAGAAGTCACATAGCATCTCCACCATACTCTGTCTCAGATTCCAGGGGAGAGAGCAGAGGCCCCATGTCTCAATGGGAGGAGTATGAGAGATTTTTCCATGAGGCTGTGAAATCACCATAGAGGCCCTAAAGTAATCTGTTTAAATTTGCTAAACTCAGCTTTTCTCAAGATTCCATTTAGCCATTGTTATGGGTTGAACTGTGTCGTCCCCCCCACCCCACCCCCGCTACAAAATTCAGATGTTGAAATCTTAACCCCCAGTATCTCAGAATGTGACCTCATTTGAAAACAGGGTCATAGCAGATGTAATTAAAGATGAGGTCATACTGGGTGGGCCCTAATCCAATGTAACTGTATCCTTATAAAAAGGTGAATTGGGGGCACAGACAGGCACGTGGAGAGAATGCCGTGAGACGATAAAGACAGAGGTCGGGGTTATACATTTACAAGCCAGGGCACATTAAGGATTGCCCGGAAACCACCAGATGCTAGGATAGAGAGGCCTGGAACAGATTCTCACAGGCTTCAGAAGGAATTAACCCTGCTGATACCTTGACTTTGCACTTCTAGCCTCCAGAACTGTAAAACAAGAAATTTCTGCTGTTGAAAGCCCCCAGTTCATGGTACTTTGTTGCAGCAATAAAGTAATACAGATATCAACTCCATTCATTCATTCACTCTCTCATGCAGCCAAATTCAAAGCCCTTCACAGCATGGCCCCTGCTGACAGCCACTCTCTTCCTTCCCCTTCCCTTTCATTCCCTGAAATTAAAAATTTTGTGCAGATTGAGTAAAATAATATATGCAAAATACCTGGTAATAGGAAGTACATTATAAATATCTATCCCCTTTCTTTAGCCATTTATCTTCTCTTGGTCATTCCTGCTTATTCCACTGACCCTGCCCAGTTGGTTTGCTTTTCTTGTTCGGCCCTGCATCTTTTTCTTTTTTTTTAAATTATTATTAGTATTTTTTAATTTGGCTGCACCGGCTCTTAGATGCAGTATGTGGGATCTTTAGTTGCGGCATGTGGGATCTAATTCCCTGACCAGGGATCGAACCCGGGCCCCCTGCATTGGGAGCGTGGAGTCTTAGCCACTGGACCGCCAGGGAAGTCCCGGGCCCTGCATCTTAAGCCTCCTTTTCAGACACCTGGTTTCCCAGTCTCCTAAAGAGGTTGGAGCCTGACTCCTCCATTCCCATACAAGCTCTTCCTTCCAAGTCCATGCAGAGCCCCCAGGCAGCCCCAGGGTCAAGCCAGGGGCTCATAAGGGTAAGAGCTGCCAGAGGAACAAGGCTTTGGGACATTTCTAGTTTTGACGTAAACAGCATATAAGAGGGAATTCTGCTTGAGTCATGTGGAGACAACATTGCTGAGCCATGGCAGGAGACTGTGCTCAGTCTAGGCTCAAATAAAAATTAGCTGTGTGACTTTGGGCAGGTCTCAGAACCTCTCTGGGCCTCAGTTTTCCCATTTATGCAGTCCGCGTCTCCTCAGGGATCCTCTTTCCTTTAAAAGCTAGACAAGAGTGGTATGGATACCCTTTGTACAAATTGTAGAAAACTGTCATGCCCTCCCCAAGATTTCGGTAAAATACCAGGAATACTTTCCTTTTGTTCTTAGTTTTATTTAGGGCTCATGTTGATGTGCTGCTCAGAGAGTCCATTTCTACACTGGGGCAAACAGATGCGGAATTCAGCTCCTAGACTCTCCACTAAGCAAACTGCTCACGTGAGGCATTGTGTCAATGAGCATGTATTCAATATATTATGTTTGCTTCCCACCATTGATTCTCCCACTGTGAACCCAGTTTTCTGGAAACCACTCCTCACCCAACTCAAACCAAGAGGGTGTGAATGTGACACCATCTCTGGATCCAAGGGTGAGCATGTGCTCCAACCCTGGCCACTCAGAGCATTCCATCCCTCTGGCCACAATGATTGGTTCAAAGATGGTCATATGGTCCCAGTCCATCCAATAAGAATTAGCCCTGGGTCTTTTTAGAGAAAACAATTGGGAGTCAATACCTGAGAGTGAACCAAGAGAAAAAGAAAAGATATAAAAAGATACCAAATGTCAGTGACATGACTTAAGGCCCTGAATCCAGCCATGCCTGGTGTATTCAATTTCATAAGCGAATAAACACTCCTAAGCTTATTTTTTTCTTAATCCAATTTGAGTTGTATTTCTATCACTTGGTGGAAAGAGACCCAAGTAATATTAAGCCTTACTGAACACTTGAGAGAGTAGGTGAGGTTACAGCACAGCAGTGCAAATAACAGAAATTCGGTATTTGATATTCTTGTTTCTAAAAGGCCTCTGTTTTTTAAACTCAGGTTCTACCCTCTCTGACATGTGGCTCGATGGTCTCCATCCCAAATTTGTTTATTTCTTGCAGAAAGTGGTTCAGCTACTCCTTTTACAGCAGCCTCCCCTCTACAAGCAGTTACAAAGGTATTTCCGTAAACAAAGAAAATTTCCTGAGGGAAATTCTTGTACCAGCTATTGAGAAAATAAAAATTTCACTCCTCTGCATGTAAAAAGAAGAGGCTGGACAAGATCTCCTCTGTGGTTCCACGCAACTTATAAACTCTGGAGTTCAAAATACAAAAAGCCATTGAAATTGTGACGTAGGAGAATGCTTTTCAAAATGCAAGTCACAACCCATTAGTGGGTCTTGAAATCAATGTACTGGGTCATAACGAGCATTTTTTTAAAAATGAAAGAGAATAAAATGGAAAATAACAGAGTACGTCATACATAATAGTGACGAGTAGTGGTTCATGAAACTTTTATCTCAATTATATATGTACTGTACATACACTGTACTGGATCACACTTTAAATTGTATTTCTCATTGTGGTACCGTAAGTATGTAAGCTAATGGTGTAAATCAGTACTCACTGACAGGGAAAGATGTCAGTAAGTTTTTAAAAAGTTAGTATATTTAATGTGGTCTGATTTTTGACAAAAAGGAAGGGATAAGATATAGATGTAGATATAGATGTATCTGGGAAAACTGTGGAACTGTATATACCAAAAGACTAAATAATAATCCCCGGCTAGGGGGACTATGGTAGTTTTTTTCCACATGTATACTTTTTTTTTATCTTAGGAACAAAATTAATTCTCATTTTTTTTCCTTTTTTATCCATGGAGGGACCTAGAGAATATTATACTTAGTTAAGTAAGTCAGATAGACAGAGACAAATACTACATAATGTCACTTATATGTGGATCTAAAAAATAATACAAATGAATCTATATATAAAACGTGTATACTTTTTAACGTCTAATTATAAACATACCTGTGTTACTCCGACAGTCAAAAATTTCTTAAAGCCTATTTTTATTTTGAAAAGTAAGTAAGTACACTTCTAAAACCCTTCTAGAAAGAATATCTGGAAGAAATATACCAAATAATAGCAGCACTTTTATTTTTGGTTAATTCTTTGTGTTTTGTAGTTTTCCCACAACCAACAAGTGTTATTGTAAAGGTAAGAGGAAAAAGGTTTGTTTTAATTCCATGATTGTTCAGTGAGAGAAAGAAGTTTGCAAACAAAATTCAGAAAATGAGAAAACATGGTTAGGGGCAGGGCAGAGTGGGGATGGCTTGGGGTTGGCAGATATGCAAATCCTTTGAATGGATTTTCCACTTCAGTGAGTTCCTTTTTTTCTTTTAGCTACTGTCTGATAAAGGTATATGTTCGAATACAGCTATTATATATTCCAAATGTCATATTCCTCAACACCTGTTTGAAAGAGCATATTTTATTGAGAAAGAAGTGTCACTGAAGCTAAGAGAAAGAAAGACAGTTTCTACCAAAGTGCCAGAAGTCGGGAGACTGCAAGACAAGAAACAGTTGTGTACTTCTGAGGCTGTCCTTGAGCAGAACGCAGACAGCAGCAGAGGACAAAGCCAGAGAGAGAAGGCAGGGAAAGTCTCTGCAAGGAAGATGTTATCAGGAAATTGAAAACTGGGCCACCCCATCCAGACTGTCTAAACAATGATGCCTGGAAGAAGGTAAGAGCAGGAAAATTGCCTCCCAAATGGTCAGATGAATTGGGAGTTCAAAATTATGTTATCAAAAGAAATTATAGGGAAAACATGGGGAGAGGTGTAAGAGAGGAAGGAGGGAAAGAGATAGAGGAAATGATAGTAGTAAACTAAATTCTTAGCTGTCACTTTTCAGAAAAGCAGGGGGGAAATGCAGCATGGGGGAAGAGATACATTTGGGGTCAGATAAACAAAAATATGGACATTGCAATTTCATCTTGGTAATGATCAATCTAGCAGCCTCGTCTAGCATGCGAAGCCCCCCGAGGAAGAAACTGTTGTGCCCAAGCTTTGCCTGGAATAGGAAGCCATTTGTTCTTCCCTTTTCTTTTCAGGGGATTACACTTTTCTCTGCTTCTGTGCGCACGCTGGGGACATTTACTTTTATTTGTGCATTTGTAAAGTAATGCTTGTGCATGGGGTAGGAAAAATTCAAACAGTGAAAAACCCTATCCAGTGTAAAGTAAGTTAATGCTTTACACTAGACATCTTCTGCTGACCCCTCCAGATCCACTTCTATGGCACCAACAGGCTCTCATGCCCTCTGGCTTCTAGGTGGGTTGAGCCCATGGATGGCACTGGCAGGAAATCAGAGGAAAGTAGCAGCATGTGTTTAGGGCACCCTTCCTGCAAGGTTGCCTCAGACTGCTTGTATCCCTCAACTACAGGTCATTACTCCTCTCAAGGAAGCCTTCCCAATGTGATCTCTCTCCTTCAAGAAGCTGGTAACCATTCCTTCCCCTTGTGCCTTAGCAATGGCCACAGTTTCACTGATCCTAGCTCTTGGTTACTGCGCTTTCTCCTATGTTCCATTACACCTACACCTGTGTAAATGGTCCCTTTGTAAATAAACTGTCTTCATATTGCCTTGAGTCTGCCATATGTGTCCCGCTGGGCTCTGACTCATACACCCTCCCACACCTAATCCCTCCCACATGCTATTGTTCCCCCACTTCAAGGGGACCACTGGTACAATTTCTTGTGTACCATTCCAATCTCTCTCTCTTTCTAATAAAAAGTTAACATATGATATACTCGTTTTCCTCCCCTTAAAAACAAACAAACAAACAACTTCATACAACTTGAAGATTGGGAATAACGTTTTCTATTTGCACAACTTCTGCCCAGTCCATTTCCCACTCTTTTCCACAGTGCTGTGTCCTTCTGGAAGCTGACCTATATGAATTGCGCCAGCGGGCCCCTTGTCCTGTAGCGTCTGGTTGGGTCTTGCCAGTTGGAGTCCATCTGTAGATTGGAGGCACCTACAACAGACAAGAAGGCAGGAGGAATGCGACCTTTGGGTATTTATCCTTTCTGCTCCCTCTATGCCAGGTTGCTCTGGTTGGTTGCTTCCCTCTTCAGAAGGCTACAGCTCTGTTGTTGGACAGCCGTCTTCTACAGGTTCTTCTCCTTCTGCTAACTGCTCCCTCCCTTTGTCCCTTCAGGGCTAGAGTTGATAACAGCTCCCCACTGTTGCCAGCTTTGAATTACTGCACAATCCCCTGTTGGTTTCTGCTAACTTTGCCTACACCTTTGGCAGTAGCCCCTTAATTAAACTCTCCTCTATTATCCCCCTTTGACTGTGTCACCCCTGTCTTCCTGGGACCCTAACTAACATCTGGATCACCTCCTAGAAATACATATAACATAACCTCATTTTTCTTTTTCTTTTACCAACTGATTAATATTCCATTGTAAGAATGTGACATATCTTATTTAACCAATTCCCTATTAATAGATATTTGAGTTGAAACTGTCATTTATTTACAACCTACTCTATGCCTGGAATCTTTTTACATAAAATATCTCATCTGGTCCTCATATCCACCCTATAAGTATTACCATTACTTATGAGTAGAGGAAACGGGGGTTTGTAGAGGTGATGACAGGACTCCAGGTGACATAGATAGTAAATGTAGACACAGGATGAGAAACTAGCTCTGACTCCAAAGCCCATAGCATATTGGATGCTGGTGTGACTCTTAAGATCTGCCCTCAATAACAAGTGTTGAAGGGACTTCCATGGGGGTCAAGTGGTCGAGACTCCATGCTTCCAATGTAGGGGGTGCAGGTTCCATCTCTGGCCGGGGAACTAAGATCCCACGTGCTGCATGGCATGGGCAAAAAAGACACAAAAAAACACACACACACAAGGGTTGAAAATTTGTTTTATTGTTGAAGTTTTAATGTATTTTAAAATAAACTGATTTATTGAAGTATAACATACATACAGAAAAATAGACAATTCATAGTGTACAGCATTTAATGTTCACAAAGTGAACATAATCAGAGAATCACCACCCTGATCAACAGGTAGAATATTATCAACAGCATAGAGCCTCCCTGGGTCCCACTCCCAGTCACCATTCCCTGCTCCTCCCCAAAGATAATCTCTATTCTCTTCTGTCTGATATGTTGTTAAATCTATCTGTTGAGTACTTAACTTCAGCTATTGCACTATACAGTCCTATACTTTTTGGCTAACATGGAATAGCAGGAGGTGAATGCATCCTTCGGCCTGAAGACACTAAAAAATTCAGACCATAAATATAAAGCAAGGGTTTTTAAGACGTTAGACATCAGGCAATAAAGGATAGTCATCTCTGAGAGACCGGAAACGGAAAGCACAGGGAAACAGAATGGCAGTCATTACATGGAGGAGATAAAGCTGGGAGTCCAGGGAGGCTGAGGCTGTATTCAGGGGAAAATGGAATTATTGCCCAGGCACGGGTGATAAGCTCATTCCTGTGACCCTAACAAGAATCCTGTGATCAGAGTAGGGCAGGACCGTTCCCCACTGGAAGTGTGCATTCTGGACAGGCAAAAGTGGCACAATGTCTACTACGTGAGGTCTTGGTTATGTGTCCTGGCACCAGGCCCTCATAATGAGGTGTGGATGATCAGCTAATGTTGATCTCAGGTCTCTGCAATCAACAAAACATCATCCTATTCGAATGAAACTACCCTATTGTACATCCAGGACAGGAACAGACCGTTCCCTGTCCAAGAATAAGGAATTGGTTGGACAGACTTTTGGACAGCCACCCACTGGAGCTCGATTTTAGCAAGCACTCATTTTAAAAAACATGGTTTAAAAAACACATCTATAGACGTGGGAGGATGTTTATATTTTATTATGTTTGGAAAGGCAGCTTACAAACAGGATGTACGGCAGGGGTTCCTACCCCTACCTATGTGTTAGAATCACCTGGGAACTTTATTTTTATTTAACTGAAAATTCAGTGGTGCCTAATATTTAATTGTAAGTCACTGAGTCTGCAGAGCTGTGCAGACTTCTACAATTTGAAACCTTTAGTAAAATGTTACTATACACAGGTTTAGGAAAGTAGCATTTTGAGGGTATAAATAAACTGGGGCCAACAGGGAAATGAAGCTGAAGCAAAATGGGTGGTGTATTTGTTTCCTGGAGCTGCTGTAATAAATTACCATGAAATGGGTGAATTAAAACAACAGAAATTTATTCTCTCACAGTTCTGGAACTAGAAGTCCAAAATTAAGACATTGGCAAAGACGTGCTCCCTCTGAAGGCTCAAAGGGATCTTTCCTTGCCTCTCTGGATATTGCTGGCAGTCCACAGCCTTCCTTGGCTTGTAGACACGTCACCCCATTCTCTGCCTCTGTTGTCACCTGGCCTTCTGCTACTGAGGCCAAGCTTGTTCTGCTCGGCACACAACAGGCCAGTAAGTTGGGAGATGAGGTGTTGGGGCAAGGAGTAGTGACTTTATTTGGAAAGCTGGGGGTCTGAGAAGATGGCGGACTAAGGACTAATGTCCTAGAGAACCGTCTTTCGCGGCTCTGCATGCTCGTTTCTTTCATAAAACAAAGAGCGGGGAGGTGAGAAGGTACAGTAAAAAGGCCATAAATGGTTGTATACATCTCCTGGTTTCTGCCAGACTCAGGAGGGGACGTGTTAATTTCTTCTTCCCTGCAGCCATCCACAGGTGGGCTGGGTCAGGTTGTTTCCTGTGAGCTGAACAAAGATATTTTAGTTTTACATTGAGGCATGGGGGCAGGGTTCTGGGAGATGGGCCATTATGTTACTTTAAGGCAACATCCCTTTAGTGATTAACTTGTAGCAAGAGCAATAGGATACAAAGGTTAAAGTAAAAGAAACAGATCTAAGATGGAGTCAGATTTGTTCTACCCTATTACAATTCTCCTGGTGTGTCTTCTGTGGTACTCTCCTTGTAAGAAAGGATTAGGGCCCACCCTAATCCAGTATGACCTCTTTGTAACTTGATTATTTCTGCAAAGACTCTTATTCCAAATAAGGTCACACTCACAGGCACCCAGGGTTTAGGACTTGAATATATCTCATGGGTGTGGAGGACACCCATTTCTACCCATACAGGTAGGAAGCAGGATGGAGTGCACGCTGAACAGGAAATTGTGAGCTACTTGGAAATCTTGGGACTGCCTGGCAGGGGAGTGTTTTCCTACCTGGGATGGGGGCGGGTGGGTGTTGGAGATGTCCTTTTTTGTGTGTGTGTGTGTGTTCTTTTTCTTCTTATTATTATTGAAGTGTAGTCGATGTACAATGTTAAGTTAATTTCAGGTATACAGCAAAGTGATTCATATATATGTGTATATGTATATATACACATATATATACATATTCTTTTTCAGATTCTTTTCCCATGTAGGTTATTACAAAATATTGAGTATAGTTCCCTATGCTATACAGTAGGTCTTTGTTGTTTATCTATTTTATATATAGTAGTGTGTATATGCTACTCCCAAATTCCTAATTTATCTCTCTCCCCGAGCCCATGGAGATGTCTTATGTGGATATTAAAGGAATGGTTTCCCCCAGAAGGCTAGAGAAATTAAAACCTTCCAGGTGGCTTGGAAATCCCTTGTTTTGGCGGGCCTTGCAGAGATAACCCTAGGTTGTCCTGCTGTGTGAACACACACACACACACACACACACACACACACACACCTTGAAGCATGAAGCCATTGTGGCAGAGTGTTGAAATAGGCTGCTGAATTTGGAATCATAAAACCTGGATTCTCAGGCAACCTACACCACTAACAAAGTGCTAGATTCCCAAGAGCTTCAATTTCTATCTTGGTAAAATGGGATTCATAATCCCATTATTCCAATCTGTCCTGCAGCCCAGCAGGTGGTGCACTGAAGAGTGTAGGAATGTAAAGCTTTATCTATGGAGGTAGCCACATCCTAGATCTCCAGTGGGGGAAATTCACGAAGAATATCCCTACAGACCCATACCACATCCCCTGCTGCTGGGTCTGGTGGACCAAAGTAAAGAGAAATGGGAGGTAAGAGAGGTTAACATTGCATTTTCTTCTCTTTGTTTGCAAAGATTCAAATTCACCACCCTCCCCCTGGGGTGTAAGTCGGAGAACAGGGTAGCGATGGGGTGGGGCCATAGAGCCCCCAAGGGGCCATGTTGCAGGCAGTCATCCTTTAACCTAATGAAGTACAGGAATCGGGACGTAGTGCAAATACACATTATCCAGCGATATTTCATCCTGGCAGCAGTTCATCAATAGATTGCCAGCTACCAGGTGTCACAGGAGTCCCAAGTTTTACTTTTTGCCCTGGGCCCCATAATTGGTAAATCCAGTGCTGACATTTCAGTAAAAATACCCAGAAGGAGTCCTCTGGGTGCTAGATGCAACACAGACAAGTATATTAAAGATATTCAGAAAATGACTTTTCGAATAGGTTTTTAATGCCAGACGTATGTAGTACTGACTGAAATTCAAGTGTTTAGCAGATTTGGAGACTTCACTTCGGCTACCCCAGCTGGCATCCAACACATTCCAAAATTTTTCTTCTACTTGATACATCTATTTTTAATCCCGTCAGATGCCTTTCTTTTCGGTGAATTGGGAGGAGAGAACACCCGTCGCTTCACGTCTTTCAGATCCTATTTTGCATAAATCAACCAGGAATTAAGATTTAAGCAATCACTTCATATCTGAGTTGTCAAATATTTCACTGTTGGGGGATATATTTGCATATCTGAACACACATTGGCCTCTGCGTGTTTAAGGGATGCAGAGAATATCCAGAAACTCCTAGAGATGTACCCATGAGAGCAGAGGTAAGGAGGTGATTATGGGGCAAGGGGACCCAAGAAGGTAGCAAGTCCAGGTCACGAGATGAGGAAGAGGGAAGATCTCCAGACCTGACTTAGTCTGACCTCCTGGTTATCCCAGTCAACATTGACCTAGCTTGGGTTGCCCAGAAGCAGACCTCGGAACAAGAATTTGGATATATTTGGGAGGCCATCCAGGCAATACCAGAAGGGGAGTGGGAAAGTGAAACAGGAAAAGGGAAGAAGCTAATGCTGGGTGCTTGGTGAGCAGGCAACTGCTACAGGCAATGGGGCTGCCCCAAGGCAGTCCTGAAGGGACCTCTGGGGGCTATAGAACATGCTCCAGAGATGTCCTACTTTAGGGGCCAGGAGGCAAGGTATTAACAAACTCCCATTAGACGTTATTTTTATGTCTACTCATGTGGGTGTTAACGTCTTGCATAAAAATGTTGCTCAGCTCAAAGAAAACAGGCCTGTAGCCCTGTGGTTCCCAAACTGTGCACCGAGGCACCCCAGGGTGCCACAGAAAATTCACAGGAGAAGATAGGAAGATTTTACAGTTTTGAGGGAAACACGGCAACATCTATCCAACACTGTGTGAGCTTTTAGTTTGAGGCAGCTCAGTGTTATAGGTTGATTTGTGTCTCCCCACAAATTCATATGTTGATGTCTTAACCCCCAGGACCTCAGAATGTGACCGTATTGGGTTGAATACCTCTAGTGCTGGGGAGCTCATTCTCTCTCTATGGAACATACCCATTCACGAACCGAAAAGGGAACTACTAATAGCATGCCTTGAGCCCTTGCTGGATACTAGGCTCTATACATTCATCATTTCACTTAGTCCTCCCAACTGTACAAAGTGGGCATCACCATTACTATTTGTATATAGTACGTGATGAAACTGAGGCTTGCAGAGGTGAAATGACTTGACCAAGGTCACATTACCAGTAAATGACACAGCCAGGATTTGAACACAGGTCTTTTCTATTCCAGAGCCCTTTCTATGTCCAGTTCTTGCATGGCTCTGACAGGTGGGTGTTAATAACAAAAGAAAAAAGAGGGCTTCCCTGGTGGCGCAGTGGTTGGGAGTCCGCCTGCCGATGCAGGGGACACGGGTTTGTGCCCCGGTCTGGGAAGATCCCACATGCCACGGAGCGGCTGGGCCCGTGAGCCATGGCCGCTGAGCCTGCGCGTCCGGAGCCTGTGCTCCGCAGTGGGAGAGCCCGCAACAGTGAGAGACCCGCGTACTGCAAAGAAAAAAAAAAAAAAAAAAAGAGCTAACATTAATTGCACACTTCCTTTTTGCTAGGCATTGTTCTTCGTGAATTACCCATTTGGTTTCATCACAGACCTATGAGATGATCATTGAGGCTGCTCTGTGGCCAACCAGACTCCAGAACTCATGCCTTTTAAAAGTGTTCTGCCATGTATTTCCTCATATTGAGCCGAAACCTGCTTCCTAATCTTTGGGCTCAGACAAAACTAATTGAGCTCTTCTTTGCCAAGCCTGTCCCTCAAAGCCGTATGAAGACAGCCCTTTGTTCTGCTCCGGGCTGAACATTTCTCATTCTGTCTTGTTTTTCTCATCCCCAGCCCCATCTTCTGAACACAATTCAGTTTATCTGCATCCTTCTGAAAGTGCTTGCTGATGGCTTAATGCTGCCCACAAAGGAAGCAGGAAGACCAAAACTTCCTGTAAAAAGAAAGGTCAGACTCAGTCTTCGGACAATGGCAGGAAAATAACGACTTCTAAGCATCAGCATCTGGAGCTGTGTGGCTGGGCATTTTGTATTCTCTGGAGGGTCATCTTGCAGCAAGGCCTTCTAAAGAGAAGGTGAGGTCATTGTGCGGCTGTGGTGACATCATAATCCTCAGCAGCTCAAGGGTTAGAAATAAAAGAAGAGTCAGATTGAACCAGTGTGAAATAATGCCAAGGATAAAGCGTGTAAATCAGAACATGTGCAATCAATCTGCAAGCTGGAACCTACCCTGTAGGGCTACTGGAAGGATTAAATGAGTTCATGTAAAGTGCTCAGTAGAGCACCTGGCACAAAGCGTGTGATCGATAAATATTAGTATTAATATCTGCTATGAAATGAACACTGCACTGCAAAAATGACTAATTCTTCCTGGGAATGTGGTGTCAGGACATAATAATAATAGTTGCCACTTAACTAGGACTCCTCACGTGCTCAGCCTTTACATAATGATCTGTTTTAATCCTTGACACCTGTGGTAAAGTTATTCTTCCCCATTTGAAAGAAATGGAAGCCAAGCTTCAGCCACATTAGGCGTCTTATCCAGGGTCATGGGGCTAAGTGATTAAGAGGCTGGATTTTAGAATCAAACAGGTCTGGCTTTGAATTCCAGTTCACACACTTTCTGTGTGACCTTAAAGATGTCCATCTCTTTGTGCCTCAGTTTCCTAGTCTGTAAAAGAGGGGAAGGAAATACCTTCCTTAATGACATGCTGTGAGGACTGAGTTAATATATGTAAAACACTTAGCATAGTATCTAGCACATTCCAAGCACTTAATTGTCATGCACACATAGACGTATGTATGTGTACATTTGTGTGTGTGTGTGTGTGTGTGTGTGTGTGTGTGTGTGTGTGTGTGTGTGTGTAGGAGGGATTTGAAGGATGAGTAGGTGTGTTTGTCAGGTGGATAAAGGAGAGGAATCTCAGCTTAAAGTAATTGCGGGGCTAAAGGCCCACATTGATCTACACACCCCAAGGCACAAGAAATCACTGGCGGGCTATATGGCAGGACAGGGTAGTTTGGAAGGAAGGAGTCGCTTGTAGTTAGACGGAGACAAAGGGTCAAGATCCTCAGGCCTAAGAGGAGAAATCAGAGTTTGGAGAAAGTGGCTCCCCGGCCAGCCGCCCGCTCCCAGCCACTGACCCAATGGCTTGGGAGAGTTCGCGACCCCGCCCCCACCAAGCCCAGCCAATGAGGAAGCCCTCCACGGGGCGTGCCGTTGCCAGGCGACCGAGTCGCCCGCGGCTTTGCCTCTCCGCGGGCGCTCAGCCTCAGGATGGGTGTCTGCGGGCCCCTCCGTGGGCCCCCCTCAGACTTTGTCAGTGGAGTTTTTTTTTTTTAGTTCATATTTTATTTTTATTTCTAGAAGACAAAGATATCCCCTTCCCAAACGGGGAAAAACTCATAAAAGTGTGTGACTGTCTAAAAAGTAAGTCTAGGCTTGCCCGATTTCACCCTGCCGGGACTTCCTTATCCTCTTGGTGGGGAAGCCAGAAGACTTGCTTTCCCATTCCTCCGCGGTCAGAAACCTGTCTGGAGTCTGTGTCTTTAGGACCTGCGAGTCGGGGAGAAATTGCTGGAGCCCCTGACACCAGTGACTGCTGAGGTATAAGATTCTGGAAGAAAACATACACACACACACACACACACACACACACACATCTTCCCTCGGGGACACAGGGAAGCCTGAAGGATTTCCAAGATGACCAAGGTACCAGCCACCAAGAAGATACAGAGTTCCCCTGCCTCGGGGGCCCTCTGGCCCTTTTATGCCTCACATCTTCTAACGCAGGTGAGTCTCCCCTTCTCTCGTGAAAGCAGTTGTTTTCAAGACGAAAAATAGGAATTAGCCTCCAGACCAACAAGGGACGGGGAGGGGTGGGGGAAGAAGAATCACGGTGTAATTAAATTGTCGGGAAACATCCCCGTTGCTATCAATGGTTGGTTGCTCGTGAAGACTGAAAACGCCAGCCTGAACGGGGAGCTGGGCCATCCTATTAGCCAGTAATTCCAAAATGATGGAATAAATCGACAGTGACACTGTAGAACATCAGGAAAAAATTAAGATGAATTGTAGGTTTGCCATCGAGGAAACTATTTTCAGAGATCTGCTGGGCTTCGGGTACGTGCACATCCTCTCTCTTTGTGGAGACTACGGTGTCAGACTTTGGGGTGTGAAGCCTGACTTTGTGTCTCAGCAGCTATTGAGATTAGATAAATTGCTTAGCATCTCTGAGCCTTTATTTGCTCGTGTCTGCAAAATGAGAACAGGAACACCAACTAGGCAGAAACAGTGTGAGGACCAAGATATGGAAATTGTTCACGGCGATGCCAGCACTTGATAATGTGTATATGGGACAAGAAATACTGTTGTTGGTTTGAAAGACAGAGAAAAATCAGTATGTGTTTAGTGTCGGAGTCAAGTTGTTTCTGTTTTTAAATGATCACAACTGGGCAGGGCTGTTATGTCTTTGTTAAGCGTGTCTTTGTCTTTGTATCTGCAAACCCCCATATCACCACTAATTGGCCAAGGTAGCTGAATGGTGGGAGAGGGTCAAAGGCAATTACTGGCCCACAGTGGTCCACGCACAGTGGCATATCTTGTGGCTCAAGGTCCTGCCCTAGGAAGGAGGGCCTGTGAGGAAGTCAGGGCACAGAAGAGAAACTCACCCGTGCTTACGTGGTGGTCCAAAGTGTTCCTGAGCTTCTATTGATATTTCCTAAGAATTGACACAGCTGTTTCCACCCCTCAGTGCTCAGCCCTCTTAATGAGCTCACTCTTCAAGATGCAGTCTTCACGTGTCTCCTTTTGTCTCAAAAAGCTACCCGGAAGTGGGTTTTATCCAGAGCAGCCCCCTCTGGGAACAAACTTCCCAGCATAGCAGTGGGGGAAGGGAAGGAAGGAAGGAACGAGGAATGAGGTAGATATTTCAGAAGCAGCGATGAGTGTGAGCATGTGGGCGGTGGACCCAAATAGCCTGGCTTGAACCTTGGATCTACCTCTTGGCAGCCCTGTGACCTTGGGCAAGTTACAGAACTTCTCTGCTTCAGTGTTGCCGTCTGTAAAATGGGAGTATCATAATACCTGCTCATGGGATTGCTGTGAGCATTCAATGATATGTCCAAAACTCCTGAGAATAGCGTCTTACACATAGTTAGCACTTCCTAGATTTTCGTTACATGGTTTCGTTCATTTAGCAAACACTTACTGAATTTCTGTTGTGTGCTAAATACCTGCTCTTGTGAAAAGCAAGACTTGCCTTAAAAATTTTCACAAACTGTATGTAGTGTGTCTGTTTGGGACGGGAAGTAAAAGAGATAAGAAACAGATCATTGTAATGCAGTATGATTAGTGATGTGCTGGGGATGTATCATTGGGTGTGGTGGGAATGCAGAGGGCAGGTAACTCAGGCTCGTGTGTGTTTGCGTGTGGGGTGAGTGTGGGGGGAGATTGCGGAGGGAAGAGGTCATGTAGCCAAGTAAATGCAATAGAGTTTTTCCATCTTGGGTTAGAGAGATTGAGGAAAGTGGAGGAAGATGCAGAGGTTGAAATGATCATCTCTTTCCTGAGAGGAGGATAGGCAGGACTCCGGGAGGTCAAGAGATGGGAAGCAGGCTTCCAGGGAACTGTTGGATAAACAAGACCTCAGGCACAAAACTCATGGAAATCCTGCTGCCCCTGCCTCACTGTCTAGAAAATAATGAAGACCCTAGGGTGTCCCTGGCTCACATTTGAAGTATCACGCCTTCAGAAATTTCAACTTTTTAGAGCTACCGTAAAGCGTTGATTAATCTAAAGCAGACTGACTAGAAAGTGGCCAGTCACAAGAAAATATGTAGAGATTAGAATCAACTTCTGGTGTAAATCACACTAAGAACAAATTGCAGTTTTATTGGTTTAACACACTAATACCAGTGGCGATAATAATGATGATGGTTGGCAGGTATTGAATATTCACCACATGCCAGGTTCTGAGCTCAAGTCTTTACATGTGATAATTCAGAACCATCCAGAACACTTGGAGGTATGAACTGTCACCTCCTCATGAGATAGATGGCAATACCAAGGCCCACTGAGTACAGGTCCTTTACCCAAGGACACCCAGTCAGCAAGGCACAGAGCAGTGGTTTGAAATCAGAGTTCTCTGGCTCGAGAGTTCAAGCCCTCCCTGCCTCACCATGCTAAGCAGACGGTGATAATGGTTAGCACACACCACGGGGGGATGCAAAGGGAAGGTGTAAGGCATACTCACTGGCTTCGGATAGTTTTCAGGTTTGTTGGCTGGGGGCAGGGCAGGGGTGGGGAACAGAGGAATGCCACATAAAAAGAGAGTAACAAATGCCAGGCAGCCAGGTAAATGTCCAGTGAGGAGTGATCCGAGGAAGGATCTGGCTTCTAGAGGAGGAAGGTGAGACTAGCTGGGCTACGTGGTAATGCCACTTCCTGTGAGTCCACCGTGCGCTGGTGTAATAGGTGACACTTGTGGGGAAACCCCCAAAGGGTCCTGCAGCCTGCTGAAGCTGGCCATTTTCCTTCTCGTGGGGGTGGAAGTTGCTTTATCATGACTAATGCTATGATGGGACCCTTCCTTGCACAGCATCTTCATGGAGATTTTTCGACGGAAGGAGTATAAATAATGTATGCAGATCCCCTGCTTGAACGTCTTTTGTTGAGGAAACCTTGTAGCCTGCCCTAAGTCAGGCGCCCTAATCTGTTTAGGGAGTTCCTTTTCCCTTTGTTGCCCAAGGAAGCAAAAGAGAAATCTAATGGGATTAGCCATGGGGGAGGGAGGGAGCAGGGCACGTGTAGATGATCATGGACCCACATTTTCTTCTTTAGAAGAGACTAAAAAAGAGAGGGGCACTTAGAACACCCCCTCCATGTTCTAGAATGGAAATGCAGGAACGGCTTTTGGCAAAAACTCTAAAGGTGTGGAATCCTTTACAAAAGCTCTGTCTCTTGGTGGCAGAGAGGAAAGAAGCATCCTTAGTTTGAGCAGATCCTGAAACAGCCAGGAACTAGACTGGGTGCTTTGCTGACATCCTAGCTTAGTGATTAAAAGAGGAGCTTCTCCAAAATAAATTAAATTTTTTTAAAAAAGGGACTTCCCTGGTGGCACAGTGGTTAAGAATCCACCTGCCAATGCAGGGGACACGGGTTCGATTCCTGGTCTGGGAAGATCCCACATGCCTCAGAGGAACTAAGCCCGTGAGCCACAGCTACTGAAGCCCTTGTGTCTAGAGCCCGTGCTCCGCAACAAGAGAAGCCACCGCAATGAGAAGCCCGCGCACCGCAACAAAGAGTAGCCTCCGCTCGCCGCAGTTAGAGAAAGACGGCACGCAGCAACGAAGGCCCAATACGGCCAAAAATAAATAAATTAAAATAAATTAATTTTAAAAAAAAAGAGAGATTCTTCAGCAAACGACGTGGGTTCAGACCCCCAACTCTGACACTCAGCTATGTGAGGGGCCTTGAGCAAATCAATGCCTCTCTGTGCCTCAGTTTCCACCTCTGTGAAACAGTCACATTGTGTTTTATCGAAGACATCTTCCGTTTCTTAGCACCACTAAGAAAGAAAACTCTACTGATTAAACTATGACCTACTTTCAATTATAAGAAGCGCCCCAGTTTCAGAGATGTTGAAATAGGGAAAGAAAATGTTCGTCTTAGAATGGATGAAATCCAGCTAAAACTGCTCCTGTCTCATAGGGTTCTGTGGGGATTAGGTGAGTTAATATGGGTAAAGCTCTTAGAACAGGACCTGGCACAGAGTCAATACTATGAAATGTTAGCCATTATGACATGGTGTGGTTTGATCTTTTCACTGACTCTGTGATAGAGGTGTAGTTATTACCCCCTTTTGCATATGAGTAGACGGAGGCTTGAAGAGTGCCAGGGTCTAGTTCTCTGCTGAGAGCTAAGTTGGCAGGTTCAGGGAGAAGGGGGAAAGCTATGCAGAGTCCCGTGTACGGAGAAGACCTTGGCCTGAGCATCACTGACCCCTGTCCCCTACCATCCACCCCCTTATCGCCCCACTGCCACCACCCCTATGGTGAGAATGGAGTTACTCAGAAAAGGTCTCAGAAGTTCAGCCCACTATCCAGCTGGTCTGCCTGGAATCAGAAAAGGAAAGGTTTCCCCCAACAAGAGAAACCTCGACTCCCAGCATAATACGTGTCCACCGCAGACATGAAACGATTTTCCTTGTTGTCCAGATAGGAGAGCTTGTGGCCTGAAGATGTAAGTGGTGAGTCATTGGTCTTTGTTCGAAGTGAGCTCAGTGCTGGGTAATTTCTCTGGCCTCTAATCACGGAGACTGCACCCTTCCCCCCACCCCAGCACTGAATCAATGATTACCTTGGAAAATAAAAGAACTGACAACCACTTGAGATTCAGTTCTGAAGAATCCCAGCCGGCTGCACCTTCATTTTGATTATAACTCGTGTGACTCAGGCCAGGAAAATAGTAATGAGCCCTTTTCTGTGTCCAAGGGATTCTTCTGGCTCCATTGTTACTGCATTGAGACAATTGAAGAATTTAAGTTGTTGCTTCGTTTTGTTTTGTCGTCTTTATGCGCTGGCGCTTTGGACTGGTGATGCTTGCCTCTGCAAATCTTGCTGTGTCTAATTGCAGGCCCATGTGACAGTCGGCTCCCTCCATGAGGAGTCAGGGTGTGGGGAAGGCGTGTGTTCATTACCTCCTGACACAGGAAGAATGATAGGCACTTTCTCTTTTTTTTTTTTTTTTTTTTTTTTTGCGGTACGCGGGTCTCTCACTGTTGTGGCCTCTCCCGTTGCGGAGCACAGGCTCCGGACGCGCAGGCTCAGCGGCCATGGCCCACGGGCCCAGCCGCTCCGCGGCACGTGGGATCTTCCCGGACCGGGGCACGCAACCGTGTCCCCCGTATCGGCAGGCAGACTCTCAACCACTGCGCCACCAGGGAAGCCCACAGGCACTTTCTTTATGCCGGGCAAAAATGAAGCGAGCTCTTTCACTCACCTGCGAAGAGGCAGCTGCTGCGCATGGGGAGGTGAGGGCGGGGAGAGGAGTGGCAGAAGAAACACATCCGAGAGTCAAGTTGATGTGATGCAAACCTAGTGACCAGGTAGGAGCTCTGCCTTTGAAATCAGACAAGGTGGGCTCGAATCCCCTCTTTGACACTAATATGAGGTTCTGTGAAATGGGCTGAATAATAATAGGATCTGCTACACACATCTTTTGGAAGGATTAATTAAAATAATGCATCTGAAATACTGAGCACAATACTTGGTACACAGTGAACTCCCCAATAAGTGATGACAGTTGGTATTATTATGACTCATGCCCCTCCCTCTTCTCTGACTGGACACATGTGCCTCCATTACCATTTTGAAGACATAGTCAGCCCAGATATGAAGTCTGGAGAAAGCTGAGTATTAACTGTAAAGTCACAGAGTGGGGTCCCCCATTAGTGAGGCCAAGTCCCAGTTTAAGGGTAGAGAAGAAGCAAGTCTAGGGATATTTTTAAGAACTAGTGATAGTGTGTGTGTGTGTATATATATATATATATTTTTTTTGTGTGTGTGTGTGTGGTATGCGGGCCACTCACCGTTTTGGCCTCTCCCGCTGTGGAGCACAGGCTCCGGACGCGCAGGCTCAGCGGCCATGGCTCACGGGCCTAGCCGGGCCTAGCCACTCCGCGGCATGTGGGATCTTCCCGGACTGGAGCATGAACCCGTGTCCCCTACATCAGCAGGTGGACTCTCAACCACTGGACCACCAGGGAAGCCCCGTGGTGATAGTATATTTTTATGAAGGATGAAGTGCCTTGCAGGAGAGAGTTCATTCTGATGGCAGAAATGCTTGACCCAGTTAAAAAATCCTAGTTGTAGGAAAGCGAGTGCCCCGAGCATGATTTAAGTCCCTTGGATTTAACTTTCAGCCCAGTCCCATTGCTCATGTTTGAATCCCATTGAAAACCAGAAGGAAGTAAGAAAAAAGGAAAACCCTGTGTATCAATTAGGATCATTCTTGGCTGCAAGTAAGAGAAAAACCGAAAAGCGGTGACATAAACAAATGTGAATTTATTTTTTCTCACATAAGTCTGGAGCTGTATGCCTGCTGGCATTGGTTCAGGAAGGCCTCGCTAATGTTGGGACTGGCAGGTTCTTTTCCCTCATGGTCACAGGATGGCTGCCCCATCTCCAGCCATTACATTCATATTCCAGTAGAAAGAGGAAAAAATGGAGAGTAAGAGATATTTTTACCCCTTTTATGAGGCAAATAAAGTTTGCCTGATTTCCAGGAAACTTCCCAGCGTATTTCCTTTTATGTCTCATTTGCCAGAGCAGTGTCACCTGCCTTTTCTTAACTGCAAGAATGGCTGGGAAAATGTGTATCTAACCTGAGTGTGGAAAGTAGGAGCAAGAGACAGGTGAAGGTATTGGAGATGGGTGTCTGGTTGACTAATCAACAATAACTGGCACAAATGACTTCACAAAAAAATCAGACATTGGGGGTCCCAAGCAATACAGTAACCTAAAAAAGAGAGACGTCCCCTAGCCTGCACCACAACTGCTTAGGAATGTCAAGGGTACTTGTCCATAGTGATACTTTATTTATTTATTTATTTTATAGAAATTTATTTTTTATTTTATTTATTTTTGGCTGTGT
>RJWK010029287.1:0-25349 GCA_004363435.1 Platanista minor | reverse complement strand
GCACGGAGCGGGGCGAGCCTGCGGCGGCAGAGACCACCGGGGTGTTGCACCAGCCTGAGACACGCTGTTCGTTCTCCCCGGGAAGCCGTCCCTGGATCCCGGGACCCTGGCGTTGGCGGGCTGCACAGGCTCCGGGAGGCGAGGTGTGTAGAGTGACCTGTGCTCGCACACAGGCTTCCTGGTGGCGGCAGCAGCAGCCTTAGCGTCTCAGGCCCGTCTCTGGGGTCCGCGCTTGAAGCCGCGGCTCGCGCCCCTCTCTGTAGCTCCTTTAAGCAGCGCTCCCAATCCCCTCTCCTCGCGCACCAGGAAACAAAGAGGAGAGAAGAAAAAGTCTCTTGCCTCCTCGGCAGGTCCAGACTTTTTCCAGTATTCCCTGCCGGCTAGCCGTGGTGCGCTAGCCCCCTGCAGGCTGTGTTCCCGCCGCCAACCCCAGTCCTCTCCCTGTGCTCCGACCGAAGCCCAAGCCTCAGCTCCCCGGCCCGCCCGCCTCGGCGGGGGAGCAGACAAGCCTCTCGGGCTGGTGAGTGCCGGTCGGCGCCGATCCTCCGTGCGGGGATCTCTCCGCTTTGCCCTCCGCGCTCCTGCGGCTGTGCTCTCCTCCGCGACTCCGAAGCTTTTCCCCTCCGCCACCCGCAGTCTCCGTCTGCGAAGGGGCTTCTCAGTGTGTGGAAATCTTTCCTGCTTCACAGCTCCCTCCCACTGGTGCCGGTCCCGTCCCTATCCTCTGTGTCTGTTTTTAGGGTTATTTTGTTTGCCCTACCCAGGTAAGTGTGGAGTTTCTTGCCTTTTGGGAGGTCTGAGGTCTTCTGCCAGCGTTCAGTAGCTTTTCTGCAGGAGTTGTTCCACGTGTAGATGTATTTCTGGTGTATCTGTGGGGAGGAAGGTAATCTCCGCGTCTTGCTCTTCCGCCATCTTGTCTCTGATCCTGTTGGAAGATTTTAATTCACAGTTTCAATTTCAGTGCATGTGATTGGTCTGTTCATATTTTCTATTTCTTCTTTGTTCTGTCTTGGCAGGTTGTGCATTTTTAAGAATGTGTCTATTTCTTCCAGGTTGCCCATTTTATTGGCATATAGTTGCTTGTAGTAATCTCTTATGATCCTTCATATTTCTGCAGTGTCAGTTGTTACTTCTTTTACATTTCTAATTCTATGTTGTGAGTCTTCTCCCTTTTTTTCTTGATGAGTCCTGCTAATGGTTTATCAAGTTTATCTTCTCAAAGGACCAGTTTTTAGTTTTATTGATCTTTGCTATCGTTTCCTTCATTTCTTTTTCATTTATTTCTGATCTGACCTTTATGATTTCTTTCCTTCTGCTAACTTTGGGTTTTTTATCTTCTTTCTCTTATCCCTTTAGGTTTAATGTTAGGTTGTTTATTTGAGGTGTTTCTTGTTTCTTAAGGTAGGATTGTATTGCTATACACTTCCCTCTTAGCAGTGATTTTGCTGCATCCCATATGTTTTGGGTCATCGTGTTTTCATTGTCATTTGTTTCTATGTATTTTTTGATTTCTTCTTTGATTTCTTCAGTGATCTCTTGGTCATTAAGTAATGTATTGTTTGGCCTCCAAGTGTTTTTATGTTTTACAGATTTTGTCCTGTAATTGATATCTAATCTTATAGCATTGTGGTTGGATAAGATACTTGATACAATTTCAGTTTTCTTAAATGTACCAAGGCTTGATTTGTGACCCAAGATATGATCTATCCTCGAGAATATTCCTTGAGCACTTGAGAAGAAAGTGTATTGTGCTGTTTTTGGATGGAATGTCCTATAATTTTCAATTAAGTCCATCTTGTTTAATGTATCATTTAAGGCATGTGTTTCCTTATTTATTTTCATTTTGGATTATCTGTCAAAAAAAGTGGGGTGTTAAAGTTCCCTACTATGATTGTGTTACTGTCAATTTCCCCTTTTATGACTGTTAGTATTTGCCTTATGTATTGAGGTGCTCCTATGTTGGGTGCATAAATATTTACAATTGTTATATCTTCTTCTTGGATTGATCCCTTGATCATTATGTAGTGACCTTCTTTGTATCTTGTAATAGTCTTTATTTTAAAGTCTATTTTGTCTTATATGAGAATTGCTACCCCAGCTTTCTTTGGATTGCCATTTTCATGGAATATCTTTTTCCATCCCCTTACTTTCAGTCTGTATGTGTCCCTAGGTCTGAAGTGGGTGTCTTGTAGACCGCATATATATGAATCATGTTTTTGTATCCATTCAGCCTATGTCTTTTGGTTGGAGCATTTAACCCATTTACATTTAAGGTAATTATTGATATGTATGTTCCTATTACCGTTTTCTTAATTGTTTTGGATTTGTTATTGTAGTTCTTTTCCTTCTCTTGTATTTCCTGCCTAGAAAAGTTCCTTTAGCATTTGTTGTAAAGCTGGTTTGGTTGTGCTGTATTCTCTTAGCTTTTGCTTGTCTGTAAAGGTTTTAGTTTCTCCATCAAATCTCAATGAGATCCTTGCTGTGTATAGTAATCTTAATTGTAGGTTTTTCCCCTTCATCACTTTAAATATTTCCTTCCACTCCCTTCTGACTTGCAGAGTTTCTTCTGAAAGATTAGCTGTTAACCTTATGGGGATTCCCTTGTGTGTTATACATTGTTTTTCCCTTGCTGCTTTTAATATTTTTTCTTTGTATGTAATTTTTGATAGTTTGATTAACATGTGTCTTGGCATGTTTCTCCTTAGATTTATCCTGTATGGGACTCTCTGTGCTTCTTGGACTTGATTAACTATTTCCTTTCCCAGATTAGGGCAGTTTTCAATTATAATCTCTTCAAATATTTTCTTAGTCCCTTTCTTTTTCTCTTCCTCTGGGACCCCTATAATTCAAATGTTGGTATGTTTAATGTTGTCTCAGAAGTCTCTGAGACTGTCCTCAATTCTTTTCATTCTTTTTACTTTATTCTGCTCTGCAGTATAACTACTATTCCACTATTTTATCTTCCAGCTCACTTAACCGTTCTTCTGCCTCAGTTATTCTGCTATTGATCTCTTCTAGAGAATTTTTCATTTCATTTAATGTGTTGTTCCTCACTGTTTGTTTGCTCTTTAGTTCTTCTATGTCCTTGTTACATGTTTCTTGCATTTTGTCCATTCTATTTCCAAAATTTTAGATCATCTTTGCTATCTTTATTCTGAATTCCTTTTAATGTAGACTGCCTATTTCCTTTTCATTTGTTAGGTCTTGTTGGTTTTTACCTTGCTCCTTCATCTGCTGTGTATTTCTCTGTCTTCTTATTTTGCTTAACTTACTGTGTTTGGGATCTCCTTTTCACAGGCAGCAATTTCATAGATCCCCTTGTTTTTGGTGTCTGCCCCCAGTGGCTAAGGTTGGTTCAGTTGGTTTTGTTGGCTTCCTGGTGGAGGTGCCTGTGTTCTGGTGGATGAGGCTGGATCCTGTCTTTCTGGGGGGCTGGTTCACATCTGGTGGTGTGTTTTCGGGTGTCTGTGACATTATGATTTTAGGCAGCTTCTGTGCTAATGGGTTGGGCTGTGTTCCTGTCTTGCTAGTTGTTTGGCATAGGGTGTCCAGCACTGTAGCTTGCTGGTCATTGAGTTGAGCTGGGTCTTGGCCTTGAGATGGAGATCTCTGGGAGATTTTCGCCATTTGATATTATGTGGAGCTGGGAGCTCTCTTGTGGACCAGTGTCCTGAACTTGGCTATTCTACTTCAGGGGCACAGCCCTGACACCTGGCTGGAGCACCAACAGCCTGTCATCCACACAGCTCAGAAGAAAGAAAGAAAGAAAGAGAGAAAGAGAGAAAGAGAGAAAGAGAGAAAGAGAGAAAGAGAGAGAAAGAGAGAGAGAGAGGAAGGAAGGAAGGAAGGAAGGAAGGAAGGAAGGAAGGAAGGAAGGAAGGAAGGAAGAAAGAAAGGAAGAAAGAAAGAAACAAGAAAGAAAGAAAGAAGGAAGAAAGAAAGAAAATAAGTTATTAAAATAAAAAATAATTATTAAAAAAAATTTTTTTAAGTAATAAAAACAGAAAGAAAGAAAAAAAAGCACCCAAAGTAGAGTTATACAGACAAAATCACACACAGAAGCATACACATACACACTCACAAAAAGTGAAAAAGGGAATAAAATATATATATCGTTTCTCCCAAAGTCCACCTCCTCAATATGGGATGACTCGTTGTCTATTCAGGTATTCCACAGACGAAGGGTACATCAAGTTAATTGTGGACATTTAATCTGCTGCTCCTGAGATTGCTAGGGGAAATTTCCCTTTCTCTTCTTTGTTCTTACAGCTCCTGTGGTTCTGCTTTGGATTTGGCTATGCCTCTCTATGTAGGTTGCCTGAGGGTGTCTGTTCTTCACTTAGACAGGACGGGGTTAAAGGAGCAGCTGATTTGGGGGCTCTGGCTCACTCAGGCCAGGGGTGGGGAGGGGTACAGAATGTGGGGTAAGCCTGCAGCAGCAGAGGCCAGCATGACATTGCAACAGCCTGAGGCGCACCATGTGTTCTCCTGGGGAAGTTGTCCTGCACAGTCTTCCAGGAGGGGAAGTGTGGATAGTGACCTGTGCTTGCGCACGGGCTTCTTGGTGGCTGGAGTAGTAGCCTTAGCCTCTCATGCCAGTCTTTGGGGTCTGCACTGATAGCCGTGGCTCGTGCCCGTCTCTGCAGCTCTTTTAAGTGGCCCTTTTAATCCCCTCTCCTCATGCACCAGGAAACAAAGAGGCAAGAAAAAATCTCTTGCCTCTGCGGCAGCTCTAGTCTCTTTCCCGAACTCCCTCCTGGCTAGCTGTGGTACACTAGTCCCTTCAGGCTGTGTTCACGCCTCCAAACCCAGTCCTCTCCCTGGGATCTAAGCTCCAAAGCCCGAGCCTCAGCTCCCAGACCCTGCCTGTCCCAGCGGGTGAGCAGACAAGCCTCTCGGGCTGGTCAGTTGTGGTCGGCACTGATCCTCCGTGCAGGAATCTCTCTGCTTTGCCCTCTGCACCCCTGTTGCTGTGCTCTCCTCCATAGCTCTGAAGTTTTCCCCTCCGCCACCCACAGTCTCTGCCTGTGAAGGGGCTTCCTAGTGTGTGGGAACCTTTCCTCATTCACAGCTCCCTCCCACTGGTGCAGGTCCCATCCCTATTCTTTTGTCTCTGTTTTTTTCTTTTTTCTTTTGCCCTACCCAGGTACATGGGGGTATTTCTTGCGTTTTGGGAGGTCTGAGGTCTTCTGCCAGGTTTCCGTAGGTGTTCTGTAGGAGTTGTTCTACCTGTAGATGTATTTCTGATGTATTTGTGGGGAGGAAGGTGATCTCCATGTCTTACTCTTCCGCCATCTTGAAGCTCCTCCAGGTGATGTGTTTTTGATTTACTTTTTCTAATGATTAATGATGTTGAGCACCTTTCATTTATACCTGTTGGACATTTGTAGTCTTCTTTGGAAAAATGTCCATTGAGGTCCTTTCCTCATTTTTTTAAAATGTTTTTTATTTTTAAAATTTATTTATTTTTGTCTGTGCTGGGTCTTCTTTGCTGTGCATGGGCTTTCTATAGTTGCGGTGAGCGGGTGCTACTCTTTGTTGCGGTGCGCGGGCTTCTCATTGCGGTGGCTTCTCTTGCTGTGGAGCATGGGCTCTCGGCGCTCGGGCTTCAGTAGTTGTGGCTTGTGGGCTCTAGAATGCAGGCTCAGTAGGTGTATCACACAGGCTTTGTTGTTTCACAGCATGAGGGATCTTCCTGGACCAGGGCTCAAACCCGTGTCCCCTGCATTGGCAGGCAGATTCTTAACCACTGTGCCACCAGGGAAGCCCCCTTTCCGCATTTTTTAATTAGATTATTTTTTTTCTGTTTAGTTATATGAGTTACTTATAGATTTTGAATATTAACCCCTTATCATATACATAGTTTGTAAATATTTTCTTTCATTCCATAGGTTGCCTTTTCATTTTTTTGATTGTTTTCTTTACTATGCAGAAACATTTTAGTTTGATGTAGTTCCATTATCCCATTTTTTGCTTTAGTAGCTTGTGCTTTTCATGTCAGATCCAAAAAAATCATTACCAAGAGCAGTGTGAAGGAGATTTTTCTCCATGTTTTCTTCTAGGAAGTTTATGATTTTAGGTCTTATGTTCAAGTCTTTAATCCATTTTGAGTTAATTTTTGTCTATGGTATAAGATTATAGTCCAATTTCATTCTTTTGCATGTGGCTGTCCAGTTTTCCCAACACTATTTACTGAAAAGACTACTCTGTCCCCATTGTATATTCTTGGCTTCTTTGCTGTAAATTAATTGACCATATATACATGGGCTTATTCCTGGATTCCCTATTCTTTTCCATTGATCTGTGTGTCTGTTTTTATGCCAATACCATAATGTTTTGATTACTGTAGCTTTTTAATACAGTTTGAAATCAGAAATTGTGATGCCTCCAGCTTTATTCTTCTTTCTCAATATTGCTTTGGCTGTTTGTGATCATTTGTGATTCTATTCATATTTTGGGATTGTTTGTTCTCTTCCCATGAAAAATACCATTGGAATTTTGAAAGGGATTACACTGAATCTGTAGATTGCATTGGGTAGTATGAATACTTACACAATATTAATTCTTCCAATCCATGAGCATAAAATATCTTTCCATTTATTTGTGTCTTCTTCAATTGCTTTCAGCAATGTCTTAAGTTTTAATGTACAGGGCTTTCATCTCCTTGGTTAAATTTATTCCTGGGTATTTTTTATTCTTTTTGTTGTAGTTGTAAAATGAATTGTTTTCTTAATTTCTCTGTTTGATAGTTTGTTATTAGTGTATAGAAACACAAATGATTTTTGTCCTCTAGTTTTCTATGACCACAGTGAATTTAAGCCCCTGAGGTCCCTGACTATTCTATTTACATGTTTATTCCTAGACTCTAGAATGTGGCCCTGAACATATTTGGATCAATGCTTCTGAGGTTTAGATGCCTACATCTCATCTCTGAGTAAGCTTCCATTGATAGCCTGTTACCAGAAAAATGTCTCTGACAAATAATCTGGGAGGTACTCAGGAGGCCAAGAGCTGTGCTGGGACAGAGACTTGACTTGACTGTCCATGCAGTTAGTGAAAGAGTGAGACTCAGGACCTAAATCCCGACCATCCAGGCATTAGATTCCTGTGTCTGCCATTCATCTAGGATAGCATGCCTGCATCAGTGCCACAGAGCTTTGAATCTTCACACCAAACTCTTTGTTCACCCCATTGAGCTGAGGTCCTATAATGCCCTGGGATGCTTACAACCTAAGAGACCACTGTACAGTCATAACAATTAAGTGTATCTACCTAAATTGGGGGATCATGCAGAGACATTTTAGAACAGCCTCAGGTAGGGACAAAGAGAGAGAGACTTGTGATGTAAATGGTTACATGAGAAAGTTCCAAGAAAAGTCTAGCAATTAGATAAATCATATTTCTTCTTATGTCTTCTCTTGGATATTTTTAAAGTCATTCCAAATCAGGATACATATTGTGTCTGTGTCTGCCACTCTTCATGAATTCTTGCAAATCCTTATGTGCTGCTTCAGCCCTCTTGAATCAGAACATTTAGAATTTTTTTGCCTAATTTATTGTTAATAATTCACTAGAAATTGACTTTTCAATGAAAAATTTTCTTCAAGTTTCACAGACATTTTACCCTGCAACTGAAGAAAATCTTGAACCATATTTCTAAATTTGATTGCTTCCATTCGTTGATTTAAAAAAGTGTCCAGAAATATACTAAGATGCTCAGATTGGCCTTTTTAATGAGGAGAATGAATTATTGTTCTTCTCTGGTTCAGTCACATGACCACAATGTACAAGGAAACCATTTCTTCATTGTGTAATGCCTATGTCAGTTCAATCCTTCTTGAGTTACTACTTAATTAACTTTATGGAATATTGCTTTTCTGGTAGTCAGACTTCCTATGCATCACTTTCTCTCTCCCCACCCCAAACTTCAGTGCTTCTTGAAATAGCTAAGACATTTGATTAGTATCAGTTAACCAAATTCTTGCTGACACACTTTCTAGAAAGTATTCGGGGTATGGGGTTATTAAATGTAAATAGATGTAAAACATATTAAGCCAGCAAATTGTAAATAAACTGTTCCAAACCACTTAAGTCTCATCCTTCTGATTATTTTTATCTGTGCCCTAGAAGAGGAAGAATGATTGTTCTCCATTTAGACTTTTCACTGGTTTTCGTTGCCTGTAGTATGGGGAAGTGTTGATTGTGTTAATGTGACTGAAAAGAGGGCAGCACCTAGGAGCTTGTTAGCAAAGCAGAAACTCTGGCATCATCCAGAACTACTGAGTCAGAATCTGTATTTAAATAAGATTTTCAGATGATGCATACACAAGTCAAACTATGAGAAACGCTGCTCTAGAATACAATCCACTCAGACGAGCACTGGTAGAACTAATTCTTTGGAAACAATGAGATCATCGTATTTCTCAGTCCTATTATTCTCAGTCACCAAACCGTAAGGAAGCACCCGCAGGAAACAACTTCTCTTTTCATTTTTATCACTCCACTATTTTGCCCTTATCTTCTGAACCACCCAGCCCTGTTCCCTCACTTTCAATCTTTTCACCTGGGCTCTGGTCAGACTAACAATAATTATAGTAAAAATAGCAACAACTATTATGTAATGATGATGGCAATGATGACGATGATGATGATGATGACAGAATGCTTCCTCTAGCATCTGTGACTTAAGTGACAGTGACACCCCTAATTCTGCAACAAAGATACAACTTCTCTACAGCCTTCTCCAAATGTTGTTGCCAATTCTACCCTACCTGGTATATCTCAGAATCTTGAGAATCTGCTCAACTACTTATTGCTCTGAGATACAGTTTTTAGGAAACTCTTCTTTCACTCTGACCCTAGTCTTTTAAAGTTTATGATATCAGGCTAGTCAATCAGCCCTTCTCCTTATTATTACCCTTCTCTTCTATATTCTGTGTCACTCTTCCTCTTCTAAGGCTTTGAAACTGAACTTCTGTCTTCACTGATGCTTAGAACTGTGTCATCCACATGATTCAACAGCAGCACTGTTTACCCTCAATTTTAATAACTTTCACGTCCACACTTTTTAATCTCTCTTTCCTTGACGAGACTGGACCTTGGCATTATCCAAAATTATTACACCTATACAATTGGCATGATTTTTTTATAAATGACTCTATTATATTAGAAAAATCATACAAACTTTTGCTCAATTTCCAAAGCCCACTAATATCATTTCTTGCCAAAATTTTCAAGTATCTTAATCCTTTCCCTCTATCATACACTCCTTGTAAGGTCCCAATTCTGCTTGACCCAAAATTGTGCCTTCCCAGCAACTACATCTAAACAAGTGAATATTGCTTGAATATCACTTTCTGAGAAAACAATTTTATAGCTTCTCTTCTTTGCTCAAGATTCCTACCTTTTCCCTCCACCTCACTCTCAGTTGATAACCTGACCAAGATAAGAATAAGACAATAAATGTCTTCGGAAAATCACTGCATTATCTTTCTACTTCAAACTTAAAAACAATACCTGAAAGTTACTGACCACTGATTTGTGCCTGACACTTCATATATCGTCTCACTTTATCCTTACAATAAACTTATAAGGTAGTTTTCTTATTATTGCAGATGAGGAAGCTGAGTAACAGTAAGATTAGATAACTAACTGTGGTTATCCTGGAGCCTGTAGATAAACCAAGTGAAACTTCAATCTGCTTCCAAATCATGAACTGTATTCACAGGCTTGTTTTATTGCCATAACCTACTCAGAAACTGCTATGTGCTAGACTGTGTTTTGTGGGGTTGTGGATAATAATATAACCAGAAAATCTTGATTCTCCAGCCATTGAAATGTTGGGTTTATGTTCCTGAGTCTGGAATTTGTGCAAGCTCTGTGACTACTCTGACAGTAAGAATACGGCAGAAGTTATGTTATGCCTTGTTCTACCTCTTAGAGCACTCAGACTTGAAGATCTAAGCTGCCATGTTAGAAGCTGGACTATCCTGCTGGAGAGACCACGTGAGAGGCCCTGAGAACTCACAGTGAGGGAGTATGGCACTTGTAGGGCCACTGTTTCTGCCAAGGCACCAGAAATGTGAGTGAAGCCTTCTTGGATCCTCCAGGCCAGCGCAGCTGCCAATGGAACACTGCACAGCAACCACATTTGTTCTATTTAGAACAGAAAAATCATCCAGCTAAGTTGGCGTGAATTCCTGGCCTAAAGGTCATGAATACAGTACAGTGATTGTTGTTTTGTTTTAAGCTACCAAGTTTGGTGTGGTTTGTAATGCAAAGGATAACTAGAACAAATTCCAGTTCTACTCATGGGCATAGACTGTCAAGTTTGCTTTCCTGCCCAAAGGAATTGCAAAAAGTATGAAACAACAGCTATAAACAAAGTGAGTGATTGAATCGTCTACAAATTCAAGGGGAAAAAATGTTTGTAGTTGGAAATAGAATGTCAGATTCTCAATGTTCGTATGTGCCTTGGCCCAATTAAGAGTATCCAGAAATGAGAACAAGTAAAAAACCCAACAGGCCCTGATTGAAGGTGATGATGCAGCCATAATAGGCCTCATAACTAGGGCTATCTCTCAGGAGGCTGGTCTGAGAGCATAACACTCCTCACACCAAGTTCAGTATATGCTGAAACAGTGTAATCAACACAATTTATTCTTCTATCCCTTCCCTACTCATTGAATGTTTTTTGTTTCTCTAAGTTGAAAGATAAACTCTATTCTGAAGGTGGCAGCCTGAATTTGAGGAAATGTCTAGGCCTCACTAAAGGACTATATGACAATTAATTATATGTAACCAGTAAAACTAGTTAATGAAATATTAAAACTGGTTAATGGAATATTCCATATAAAGTTTAGTAATTAAGAGATTAACTCTCTTTACCTATTCTATAATTCTTCAGTGAGTGAATATGCCCAAGAAGGGAGAATCAGTAAAATCTGATGTGCCTGGACCAGTAGTACTTGCGGGGAACTCTGAAAAGCCAAACCTATCTGACGACTAAAGTTAGACCATAGAAGGAGCACTGATACAGAGATTTATGGGAACTGCAGGCTCTAGAGAAGCTGTTTCCTCTGTGTAGCTTACTCCCAAGTAAGCCCACAGCTGAGTGCCTGGTAGTAAACTGGAGCTATTTTGATCAGCAAGACTGGCACTTGGCAAGAGGAGCAGGAGAGAGCAGGACCAGCTGGGACTCTGTGGCACCTCGTTATTGGTCTATCACCGTGTCTGATTGTAATGACCTTCTGGGAGTATGACTTTCTCTTTTCTTCATCTCCCATATCTCTCACAATTTCTCTTTTGGCCAGTTCTGACTCAGCATCTTATAGGGTGTGGGATTCTGGGAAAGCATTTCCCAGCTTGAGCCCAGTTAACATCACACAGTCCAGGACCATGCGCCATATACCGTTTAGGAAGCTTGATATTTTCTGCCTGCCTGAAACAGTTAATATTTCAGGGCCTTCTTCCCACCCTCACTCTATACAAAATGTCACAAATGAAAATTAGAGAAGGAAGAGGCCAGTCAAATGTACATGTTACAGCTAAAGGACACATTTACATGTTTATGATATCTGCTGGCTTTGTGAATGCAGTCAGTATATTACAGCACACCTAAAGTACAGGCATAAATCTTCATTAATGTTTGTTGCAAATTACAACTTCATTAAGAATGATGTTTCCACTAGTATTATCACTCCTCTTTTTTTTTAATTAGGTTTAAAAAAAAATTTATTTTAGTTTAGCTGCTTTACATTATTGGTGTTAGTTTCTGCTGTACAGCAAAGGGAATCAGTATCATTCCTCTTTACTCTGAAACTGTAGTCCCTAAAACTCAGAGGGGTTTTATGGAGAGAAAAGAGAGTAAAAATATTTCAAACTTGAGAACTTCACCTTCAGTTTGGAGGTGTCTGTACTCAGGATGATTTAATCTTTGTTCTCATTTGGTGACCTGATACAATCTTTCAGGTTGCTCAGATTTTGCTACATATAGCTTGTTTCTAGCCTGGAAAATTAGGCAGGTGAATTTTGACTCCAAAATGTCACCTTAGCGTTATCTAGGATCATACCATTAAAAAGACTGTATACACCCTAATATCTCTATCTACTTCTGCAGTTACAGAGGGATGAACATTCAGGATATAAGAGGACCACAAGATTTTCTCAGGGAATCCAGAAGGGGAGGAAGGACCATTTCTGGCTGGACTGTAGAATTTGCCAGTGGATGTGTGGTTGAGCTCATTTTAAAATCTTTTTGATTGGTCCCGCAAACCCCACTTAAACCAAACCTAAACAACAACAACAAAAATACAACTTTATGAAAGAGGCTGGAAGTTTAGAATTGTTTTTTAAAACTGACACTGATTGATACAGAAAGGTTATTTTAAGGCTTTTGAAGATCTAGGGGGCATCTAGAATTTTTCCAATAAAATATGGTCAGGTCATTTCAGGAGGCATAAACACATTTCATTTAAATATTGTGCAGTTTTGCCCCTCTAAAGCACTCTGAATTGCATTGATCCATTTGGATATAAAGAACCTTCTTTGGACCTCCCTCCACCTCTAAGTCAGAATGTCTGTTGTATTAATGTGGACCATAGGTCATCTGCTACCTTCCTGCCTCGTGGGACAAAGCAGTTCCTTATCTTCAATTACTTAGTTACTGGATGCAGGATATTCATGATATCTATTCCACTTTATCTTCAGACAGAATGTAAATCTTCCTAAAGGAGCTAAAATTATCATTTAAAGCCTTGCACTTAACTACAGAGTGATTCAAGCAGAGGCAGTAACTCCCTTACCAGTGATCCTTAATTTTGGCTTACAGATTTTGGCTCTGTAGGAGATATTTCTGTGTCTGTGTTCAGGTGGTCCCAGGCTTCCCTGATGAGACTGATAGAAAAGACATTGACTTGCATCAACTGTGATGATAGATTTTATGACTGGACCGAGATCAGAAATTCATTTTACAGACCACTGAACAATAGCTAAATGCCTGCTCACCTCATTTTCCAACCATTCACTAATAATTTTAGTCCTGGGGTGGATTTTATGAAAACTGGTCAAATTCCACAAGAGTGGAAATTTGAAATTGGAAAGAGAAGGATGATTTGCTTTAATATGTGACCTCATTGTCCTCTAAATTTTCTTTCAATTTGTTTGTTGTGAAATCTCTTATTAATCCATAAAAGCAACTAATATCACAAATTAACACTCTCCTGCCATTTTAAATGACTTTGTAATAGACTGAAGTAAAATTGAAATAAAAATTAATTTACCATATATTTTATCTTCTCTCTGGCAGTCCCATTTTTATATGTTTAAACTGTTAAAAAGAAAATAGTCTTCTACAGCAAGCATTTAATAGAGGTTTTAAGTGTAGTATCTGTTTTAAATAATTGTAGATACTTAGCATCCAAATTATTAGTGTGTGGTGTGAATTCTGACCTGTGTGAATCATAGCATGGCCACCAGCTAAATTTGAATTATAAAAATATGTTGATAAGTTACTGATGGTAGGCTAAATTGTTCCCTAAATTTCAGTGGTTTTAAGAGAAAGAAAGTTATTTTTTTCTTATGTAATGGTGTGGGAGTCTCATGTTGGTTCCATGTTCAGGATACCAGTCTGCCACATACAGTGTTTATCTTTCAAGACATTGACAACTCCGATCAGCTGGAAAAGGTTAAAATTTTGAAGGGGTATATTTGAAAGATTATGGAGAAATTTTAGAAGAAAGAAAGGAGTTAGGAACAAGAGAATTCACAGATGGGAGAATGTGCATTTAAGAGGCTCCCATATTAGGAACCTTGATTCCAGGTGACAGAAATCTAACTCCAAGAGGTTAAAACAGGAAGGCAAATGTGTTGGCTTATGAATCTAAAATGTCCAGAGATAGACCAGATTCAAATGTGGCTAAACACAGGGCCTCAAAAAGTAGCCTAGGGCTCATTCTTCCATGCCCTGGGTTTGCTTTCCTCTTTGTTGGCTTCATTCTTAGCAGGCTCTCTCTACTCATTGCTACCTCCACAGGGCCAGGGATACATTCTCACAGTCTCACTGACACCATCAAAAAAAAAAATTATATTATTACTTCTTCCTCCCCCCACAAAATCCTTTCATATTTGATATCCTTAGCTCTGTCTGATCATATCTAGGTCACATGTCCATCTCTGCAGTCAGGGGATACATTTTAATTCCATCAGAACCACCTGGACAGAGAATGGTATAGAGATATTCCCAAGAAATTTGGATGCTTTACCTTATGAAAACATAGACCATGCAGCCAAAATCATCAAGTGTCCCCTACATATAAGGAAAAACATATTTGTAAAGTAATATGTAAACTCTTCCATGTGAAAATTATCCTATTACTATACTTAGATTTTTTTTGCAGTCAAATATAGTATTTCTAAATTATGGATTCACTTGCTCCTAGGAAAGATGAACAACTTCTCTGTGTTTCAAGACCAACCTGAAATCTAGATTTTGATAATAAATTATCCAATTTTCAAAACATGGCTAAGTCATACCAAAACATTTCTGCAGAATGACATAGGCCATCATTTTACAACTTTTTCCCTAAGCCCATTGAGGAGATGAGCTGGACGTTTCCTCTAGAACAGGAAATGCTGAAGGTTAGTAGTTTGTGTGTAAGACAGGTAAAGATTCCTCAAGATGCGGGAAGAGAGAATTCCAGTTTCTCAAAGTGACACAGCGGCAGCAGACTCACCATCAGTATATTAAATGCTGAGGAGCTTGGATGAGAGTAAAAAGGGAACATGTGCGATAATTTGAACCCTGAGAACTCTAATCTTGGGAGGTGTAAAAGTTCCTGTGGTCCTAGTCAAGGGGCATTGGCAACAGTGACAGCTATTAGATAAGAGATAGTGGAATCCATTTTTCCTATGGCAGCTGTAGCTTTCTGGGAAGGAGAAAGCACCATGAAAAATTATTAATATTGGACTTCATATTGGCGAACAGAGGATTTAGCTCAAAAAGTTTTTTAAATGTGATATTTCTTATACTAGAGATGTTATGGAAAAGTTATTACTGTCACATTAGCATAGCTCAGAGATCTGAAGATGGGCCACTAATAGACCAGGTACCCTTCTAGTGCTCAGTGCTAAAAGCACCTGGTAAGGAAACTTGCATGTGTGCACACACACACATGCACACACACACCACTGTAAAGGGTAGAAAAGATAAAAGTATGAAATGAATGGCAAATCATAGGGGTAAGAAAATAGCCAATGTTTTTGGTAGCCCCTAACAAATAAGTGACAATTGAAGATTGGGAAGCTATAGCAACTTAACAATAGAAGAAAATTTGAGGAGTGAAAAAGTAAGATGATTGTTCATTATATTGTCTTACAATGAACCATTTAAAGTACAGTACACAGTATCTGAAACGAGTGATACCCCCAAGAGGCATACTGGCCTCTTCTTCTAATGAGGAGCTTGATTCTACTTTGTTTAAAAGGCATGTTATTTCATCTCTCTGGAATTACCCGGGGCAAAGGTGCTATAAACACATTCAAATCACCATTGTATGCTAGTTAATGACACCTCTGCCTGACGGAGGCCTGCGTCCCTGAACTTAACCAACTTCTATATCAGGAAGAAAATGAAGATCATTATAGTTATCTTTTCTCCCTGCTTTTTAAACCCACACTGAGTGACAGATGACAGGGTCTGGGTGGGCACGGGGGTGGGGGATCTCAATAATCTTCTAGTTTTAGGCCATTCACAAAGAACATGTATGTTCTTTCTCGCTTCCTTTTTCGTTTTTCATTTCTCTTTTCTCTCTTTTTCTCATTCAGAAGCAAACAAAAAAGTTGTACAGAGGTACTTTTTTCTGGTTACAGGTAAAAAAAGGAAACACAATATTGATTATATAGTTGGAAGGCATTTTTATGACTTGATAAAAGGAGATGTAGTGAAAAAGACTTAACATATGAAGCATGCTTGAATGATAAAATTTACACATTGGAAAATATAAAATATTGTGTCTCTTTGAAATATTCTTTTCATTATTTTGCAAAACTGGGATAAGAAGTATGTATAATATTTAAATGGAACAGTATTGTGTATCAATAGAAATTAAATTACATTAAAAGTATCATACTAGCTTTTGCCTTTATTTTTAAACCATAAATTAAACAATGACTTTATGATTAAATCATTTACAATTTAAGCAGTTTCATTCTATGATTTCTGGAAAGAAGATTTCATAGAGTTATAAATAAGGAAAGAATTCAGCTACTTAAGTAGTTGAATTAAACATCCAGTTTTAGTACATGTGGCTTTGCATTCATGAAGAAACATGTATTTCTCACATAAATCCAGAAGACTCAATTAATGATTATGCTGACATAAAACACTAATGTTTATTTTTGAAAATTAAAATCAGAAAATGTCACCTTCTACTTTCAAATGCATTACCATTTTATTAACTGAGAGATGAAGTTTGTCTTTCACTTATCTTTCTTCCTGAACAGAGATCATGGTTGCTGACTTCCGCCAGCTGCAGCAGCACCGCGGCGGGATCCTTTTCTTCCCCTCCTGGCAAAAAAGCCATTGTCCCTCAGCAGATGTTCCCGGAATTGGAAGAATGTACTACAGCACCTATGTCTTGCATATTTAGAAGAAGAGACATGCATAACTCCAACTCTGAGTCTTGACTGAATAATGCATCAGATGTAAAATTATAGGTCAGGTTGACTTATTAAACGTAGGATAATTTTTTTGTTGTTGTTTTAGTTATTAGAGCACTAATCAGATTTTTTTTTTTTAATATTCAATATCAATCACAGTGGTGATTTTTTACTTTTCTCTTTTGTGTTCCAGTAAAAAGAGTGAGTTTTCAAGCCATTTAAAAATGCAAAACTTCATAGGTTGTAACTATTATTTGACATTTTATCTTTTTACCACATCCATCCTTAAACTGCTGCCATACTGAGGAGGGAAAGTCAGCCGCTGTGTTCAGTTGCTGCCTGGCTAAGTGCTCTGTGGAGAGGAACGTGGTTCTGAGCAGCCAAGGGCCATTATGACTTAAATGCACACAAAGGTCATTTAAACTTGGCTTAATCTATCCCCCATTTTCCACAGTCTGTTTAACAGTCACTACCATTGACATTCATACTTTTCTTCCACCTTCGTTGGGGCTTGGTCTGACCTCACCTTAGTCTGACCTCACCAAGGCAGAGCAGACCCGTTGCAGTGTGGCCAGGGAGAGCTCCAGCTCCTGTCTGATTGTTCAGGGATTAGCCAGCTTTGCACACACTGAAGAGTGATTCATTTAAGAATAACAAAGGAAAGGAAGAAACAATAATCTTTTGGCTAACAGAGCAGTCTAAGAATGCTAAGGAATTCACTGCAGTTTCTGACAAGAACTTCAGCAAACTTTTAAACATATATTAATCTATTCTAGAAATTCTGTGAATATAGGTATTTGGATTCCCTGGCATCTTTCTGATCTTGAATAAATTCTTGTTTGTTTATTTATTTACTTTGCCATGATAATAATATGTCAAGTAAAAAACAAATATGGGCGTAGTAAGGAGAGACTTCATTAGAAAGGACTTTCTAAGAGGTGGAGGGCATTGCAGTAGAGTGGGGTCTCTGACCATAGATCTGTCAGTGACTGAAGGATTAGACAAGAAAGGGTTTTTCTTTTTTAGGGAGGAGTAGCCAAGGTTACAAAGGACTGGGTGTGGGGAAGTGGGACAAAAGGATGGCATTGCAGGATAGTAGATCAGAAAATATTTTACAATAAAGCCTGTATATACTCAGGGAGAGGTTTTTTGCTGGCTCTACCTGAAGGTGACTCAGAGTTCCTCCTGGGGAAGGAGAGGGGCTTAATTTAACAGAAGTTTGGGTAATGAGCATTTTGTTCTGATTGATTAGCAGGGACAGTGAGCCAGCAGCTATTGATTTATGAGGTAAAGAATGGGAATTGGAGGGTCTGTGTCTGGCCACGACATAGGTAAGTAAGCAACGGGGACATCCAAGTTTTAAACGGTTTTAAATATTACCAACAACCTTTGAAAGGTGCTATAACTTTAATATAAAGGAGAAATGGAATAAAAATAATTTATAATAAAAATAATATATACTTAAAAAATGTAAGTACTAAGATATGTATTTACTAGAAGTGAAAACGAAGTACATGAAATTCTCGCATCTGTATAGAGCCACCCAGAATGAGATTGCTACAAAAAGCAGACTTAAACAGGTGTTTCTTTGGTGGTTTAAAATCTGTGATCAGCATGGTCATTAGTGACATGATTTTCTGTAATGATGAACAAATCTTGGTAATGTTCACAAATAAACACACACACAACAAGCAAGCTTCCCTAAATTTAAAAGTTAGCTGCATTGCTGGGTGATGTATTTCTACTGAAAACATGTGAAAATATTTGTGTCCAAAATGTAGTGGGTTGCCAGGCTTACATAAGTATAACCAGTTGTTTTACTTCATAAAAGCAAGAGATGGGGACAATATTTTCTCATGTGTGACCTGAACAAGATAGCCTTGACTAAGCTTTAGACAAGTTTCTTCCCAACCTTAGGACCCTAACCTCCCCTTCCTGAGAGCATTTACTTTAAAAATTTACAATTGTAAATTATTTCTCTGACCCTTTGAGATGTAAATCTTCTTAGAGCCTCTTGCCAATTTTAAAATCCAGGGGGTTTTTTTTGTGTGTTTTTGTTTTTTGCGGTATGCGGTATGCGGGCCTCTCACTGTTGTGGCCTCTCCCGTTGCGGAGCACAGGCTCCGGACGCGCAGGCTCAGTGGCCATGGCTCACGGACCCAGCCGCTCTGCGGCATGTGGGATCTTCCCGGACCAGGGCACGAACCCGTGTCCCCTGCATCGGCAGGCGGACTCTCAACCACTGCGCCACCAGGGAAGCCCCTAAAATCTGGTTTCTTAAGGACCTGGGGGCCATCTCTTTGCAGTGTAATCGTCAAGGAAGATAGAGCCCCTGTCTTCCATTCTCTGTGGGAGGGTAGGAACCTAACGTGGATAAGCAAGAATTAGCAAACACAGATGGCATCATCACATTGACTAACTGGCCCTCAACGTGCTCCAGTACTTTTCCACTAGTTCACCCCAGTGCTTAAAAACACTCCTAGTTTTTGTTTCAGAAGAGTTAAGTTCAATCTCTCTATCCCATGACTTGAAAAATCTTATTTGCCTGTTTAACTGGACTCTTCTGCACATGGTAGTAGATCCACATCCCAGGCCCTGCCCACTGAATGTCAGTAACTTCTCTGACTTCTCGTGTAACTAAAACCCTCCACACCATTTTTCAGAATTCCTTCTGCACATAGTATGACTTCCTGGAGATCCATTGATTTGAAGTTTAAGTATCTAAGACTTGAAGACTAGAGTCTATAGCCTGTTTCCATACCACTTATTTTTATGTAAACCAGAGAAAGTTAAACTTCTTAAGATTTAGTTTTCTGTATTTTATAAATACATAGTAATGATCCCCCCCCCCAATATACGACTAACCCAAACATGCTTTATGCCTTAGAACCACTTTGTAAGTAAATTATACAGTATAATCACAGCACTTTTGTTTTCAAATTATCACAGTTAAACTACATTTGAGAGGAAGAAAGAGGCCGAAGACATTCAGAGTGACTGTTTGGAAGCAGGTAGTGATAGGTTTCCTAGACCTCCTGCAGGAAGTTATTGAAGGCCAATTAAAGGCCAAAGAAAACATTGCCCAACAAAAAGTTAGATGTAGCTGGGAGACAGAGGCAAAACAATAAGCAGAAAAAGGGTGGAGCTGGGTGATTTTACTGAAGAATTCTAGCATGGAAAATTTTGAATAGATTAGTTTCCAAATATGACCCTTCAAGGAATTTTATATAAAATATATTAGTAAATATGCTATGCATTTATAATACTTAGATCTACTTAGAGTTGTATGGACAAAAGTCAGTTTATTATACTCTGTTGATGAGTTAAGGGAAAATTTTGCAAGTTTGGCTGTAAGCATTGACTTTCGACTCTAACCATTCTAGGTAATACACGATTCCTCTGTATAACAGAGAGAGGAGTCTGTATAACAGACTGTTCAACAGTCAAGAGTTTTGGGGCACTGATAATGTGCCCCACGCTGTGCTAAACCCTTGACATTTATGAATTCATTTACATTCCACAACTGTTTGACCTAGGGAGTAGTTTACATACACTTGATAATTTCTCCTCCCTTCAAAAAATTTCACAACATATTTACTGTTCACCTAACATAGGATGTACAGAGTACAAGGAAGAAATATTAACAGCCTAGGCTTCAGAGAGTATACTCTGTAGAAAAAGGAGAGAAGACCATTGAAAGTCAATGTCACAGGCGATGCAATAGATATAAAATCTTATACAGCACTTTAGATACTGTACAAAGAAAAATGGCTGCTGGTTAGGGAGGTCACAGATGTGGCCTCTGAGCATGCTGTATGTTACATTAGGTAACAAGGAACAGATGGAGGCAAAGGGTGCCGACTGCACTAGCTTGGGAATCTAAAGACCCAGCTCCCAGACAAAGAAGTCACTCAACTTCCCTTGAACTTCATTTTTTGTTTCATCTGTAAAGTGGGTATAAAATAAAGGTTTGATCTGGATCCAGGGCTACTATCCAGCCAGTGTGTGCTGGTTCATTATACTGGTTGCTTGTGACAGCATCTGTTCTGATATTTGGGGCATTCATTGGGATTGGAGGACAGTGCCCACACTGTACCAGTTGTTAATGATTCTGAATATCACTTATGCTCACACTGTAGGAGTTTTGCAAATATGCTGTTTATGTTAAAGTATTTTATAAATTATTATATAAATGATAATAGCTATGTTTGCTAAGTATTTTATCAATTTACAATTTATTACAGTTTGCAAAAATATTTCATGTTGTCAAAACCCCTGACTTTTTTATCTTTGATTCTCCAATGCCTTTCTGCCTAAATGGAGAGATTCTCTACTTTGTGGCTCCTTCTACCTTGGTCTCTGTTGATTACAGAAGGCTAGATACATAAAAAGGACAGGGACCTGAGGCTTGTGGATGGCCTGGGAAATGATTTGTGTAAAGCAGGTTTCTCTTTGTGGCTATTTGAACTAAGAATATTAAGAAAGAATTTGACAAATGGTAAAGAAACAGAAAATAAAAGATTAAAAAATAAACAAAATCAAGTCCAGGCGTCTATTATGTAGCTGAGTCACACTTAAAGGCAGGGCCCTAAAAGTCCACACACACTGCTAAGGCCCCCGGAACTTCCTTGAGTCTAGGAGCGTTCCTCAACTTGGCTTGAGTAAGACCCAGCCTTGTCAACATAGAGTCCTTCAATTTGTGTGGACTGTTCCTTATTACCTCTGACAACACACTTTCTTAGTTTGATCTGCTTGTGATGAATCTTTTATCCTTACAGCAAAATTATCCTCATTAAAATAAAGGACTTACTCAAGTTTGTATCCCAATGTCTAGCAAAGTGCTTTGTACACTATAGGCAATCAATAAATACTTTAAAAGAAAATATCTGTACCTAAAAAAATTCTAGGAGGTTTTATTTGAATTATCAGTACTACCATTTGCTATATGTGTGTATGAAAAAAGAAAGAATCTTAAAAACGATTAGAATGAAAATTTTCTCTTTTCAAAATGGCTTTAAGTGACATAATTTTCCCTAAAGACATATAGATTGACCTCAAAACTTCTCCTTTTCTTACTCTCTTAAAATATACACCATAAATTGCCCTGAGACAGCATTTGTATTCCTGTTTGAGTTGATAAAACCTTTGTAGTTCATTGGCATCTTCATTATGCATGAAATGTGACTGCATGGAATATATGGTGACTCTCAGAGCAGTAATGTATTGCCTTGAGGTGCACATAGATCAGGATCTGATGGCTAGATTGAGAGATGGGATAAAATGCAGGTTGAGCAAACTTATTTTCAGTGGAGGTTTCTTGACTTGACAGAAGAAAGGTTTTATGACTATAAAACCTATTAACCTATTGGGCTATTTAATAGTGAGTATCATGCATCCATCAAGAAGGCTGATGACCCAACCTATTCCACTGTTGGCTTTAATAATGTGTGTTCATCTCTTTCCATTTCTCATGATAATATTTTAAAATTCCACTTTTATCATCGTGCACCTAAGTGTATTTTATCACCACAGTACTTCCCACAATGTCTTGCTCCTAACTTATCTCTAATATACATTTGTTTATTAAATGATTCATATTCTAGTCCTGGTAATAGCCCAGTGAATGTAAATCTTGGATGAAATAATGTAAGGACAAAGTAACAAAACTAATTATGCACTAACAATTAGAACTATGCTCATATAGATTCACTATTTATTCGGACTGGGGCTAGTTTTTTACCAATGTCAATTCTTTCTTTTCATTTTTAACAGAACTCCTGAGTTTTAGGTGGGCGCAAAATTACCCAGCAATTATTACACTTCTCAGCCCCATTTGGAGCTTGCTGTAAGTGGAGGTTATGTGAACCACTTCTATGTTGTCTCCTTGAAAAGGGATTTTACCGTTTCTTCCCTCTCCCTGAGATATAGACATCATAATAAGAACTGGAGCTTCTTCTTCAGATCCAGAAATTGAAGATGTGTGTTGAGAATGGCAGTGCTGCTGTACTAGCCATATCCTTCTGAAACACTATAAAAGATAGAGACAAGGTATTTTACACTTCTATAATTTTTGGTCTCTTTGTTATAGCAGCTCAGAATATACCATAATATACTCACATGTTAAAATTCCACTTCCATTTTATCTCCATTCATTTCCTCAGGCTCTTTCCTCTTGAAGAGGTTATTCAGGGTTTTCAGCTGAGAAAGCCTTAATGAGTCTTCTATTCCTATGTCATTATTGTCTTCCATCGTCTCATCTGGGCTGTCTTCTATTTTCCTTAAGCACTATGGTTCTCCCATTTTCTGCAGTGATTTATAAGTATTTTAAAATCAGCCCATAACCCTTATTAATTTGCATTTTTCTAGAAGTCAGGAATGTAACATATTTTTATCTTCATCCTCAGCCCTTAGCACATTGCTTGGCACACACTAAGATTCAAGAAATGTGTCTTGGATGAATGAACACAGGAAACCTCCAAAAAGAGGAACCCAAACCGGAGAAGATCAGCGTGAGGTCTCTGGGGTGGGGAAGGAGGAGCTGCCTCACTGCGGGTCATCCCTGAGAACTGAAGAAGAGGGGAGACACCAGGAATAAGGCTTGATTGTTATTCATGTGCGCCTCAGGTTATTTTTTTCCCTTAATTTTGATTTTAATTTTTTAGTGCCAGCTGCCAGAGCCCACTCCTCCCCTGCCAGCTGCCTGCCTGTGATGCTGGCCAGCTGCCAGTAGCCGTGATTGTGGAAAGAGGCTCCCTCCAGACACTCAAAGGCAGGGCACTGAATATCACTCTAAGTTTTCTTGATAACTTGTATTTTTTAAGCATCTAATCATTAAGCTAGTTATCCTTTGAACAGTCAGCTTTCTTCAAGAATTAAAGTAGTTGTGGATCTCTAAAGAAATAGTTCATTTCAACTTTATTTTCATGAACTCATTTATGTATTCTAGTCACACTTTAGATTTTTGTAATTCTCAAGACCTAATATCATAACAAAAATAGGTACTTCAGTTCAAGTGATTTTGTATTTCTCTTATTTCTCAGTGCTTTTCTTGACAAGTAAGATAATTCAAGAAGTTCTTTTTTTTTCATTCTTGATGTTAGGTTCGTATTTGTGATTCTACCTGTAAGGACCATAAGCTGTCACCTAATGGAATCAGTTCAGTGACCTGTACAAACTAAATTAGCAATCTCTATCTAGATTCTACTGAATATGTGTCTAAATCACAGTTGGCTATCCCTGTCTTGTTAGTGGCCTGAGTTAAAATTTCAGTGAGAGAATGAATTAACCCAAACTTTCATCCCTAGGGGATGTGCCTTAGCATATTAGAGGCTCACTAGAGCTTTTGCGCTGAGATTGACCACAGCATACTTATTCTAACAGGTTCTCTTACTTTGAGACATGTTAAAACATCTATTACAAATCCAACTGACATTTAATTATTAAATTATCTTCTGTATTTGTTTGTAATTTACTCAGGAAGTATGCATAGTTCCCATCTGTTGAAGTATTGTTTCTGATTTATGATTTAGTAAATTCAGGAATGGTTGGTTTGCATGTTAAACTTCACAAGTGACTCATAATATGTTACATTTATATTGCCCTTTAGAGTTCTATAAAGTCCTTCCATGAATGCTATCTGTGAGGATACCGGGGAAACGAATCATGTTTTATTCATCTGTATATCCTTAGCATCTAACCCGGTGCTAGCACATGGAAGTTACATAATACAGGGTTTTTAATGAATTCATATGAGTCTCTCAACAAGCCAAAGAAGATGATGAATATGATAGTTTTAAGACATATTTGCAAATTCTTTGATAATCTTTTTTTTAATGTTTTTTTTTTAACATCTTTACTGGAGTATAATTGCTTTACAATGGTGTGATAGTTTCTGCTTTATAACAAAGTGAATCAGTTATACATATACGTACATTCCCATATCTCATCCCTCTTGCATCTCCCTCCCTCCCACCCTCCCTATCCGTCCCCTCTAGGTGGTCACAAACCACCGAGCTGATCTCCCTGTGCTACGCGGCTGCTTCCAACTAGCTATCTATTTTACGTTTGGTAGTGTGTATATGTCCATGCCAGCTCTCTCACTTTGTCACAGCTTACCCTTCACCCACCCCATGACCTCAAGTCCATTCTCTAGTAGGTCTGTGTCCTTATTCCCGTCTTACCCCTAGGTTCTTCATGACATTTTTTTTTTCTTAGATTCCATATATATGTGTTAGCATACGGTATTTGTCTTTCTCTTTCTGACTTACTTCACTCTGTAGGACAGACTCTAGGTCTATCCACCTCACTACAGATAACTCAGTTTCGTTTCTTTTTATGTCTGAGTAATATTCCATTTTACATATGTGCCACATCTTCTTTATTCATTCAACTGATGATGGACACATAGGTTGCTTCCATCTCCTGTCTATAGTAAATAGAGCTGCAATGAACATTTTGGTACATGACTCTTTTTGAATTATGGTTTTCCAGTGTATATGCCCAGTAGTGGGATTGCTGGGTCATATGGTAGTTCTATTTGTAGTTTTTTAAGGAACCTCCATACTGCTCTCCATAGTGGCTGTACCAGTTCACAGTCCCACCAGCAGAGCAAGAGTGTTCCCTTTTCTCCACACCCTCTCCAGCATTTATTGTTTCTAGATTTTTGGATGATGGCCATTCTGACTGGTGTGAGA